>JARPMJ010009271.1:0-28413 GCA_033366665.1 Phoxinus dragarum | reverse complement strand
GAAGACTGGATCAGCCCGTGTCCACATGGAAAGTGAAACTATTTTGAATTAATAAAAAAAAATTAACCCGAGACACTTGAAAACGGATTATTGTTGCATAATTATCCTATAGCTTCATTTGCTAACAGTTTAACATTATTGAACTAATTCCAATGAAATGATAGGGTGTAACACGGACAAAAATGCATGCACAGACAGGCCATCTTTGAAGATGCAGCATTGATAAAGGCAACATTTTTAATTTTCTATCACATGTAGGCCTACTAGAAAGGCGACATATTTTCAAGATTCTCTTATACAAATGTGTTTATATTAGCCATGGTAAAAAGTAAGTTTGCGTCGTCGTTGTTGAGCCCAGAATAGTCGGCACGGACTTATCTTTGAGCAACAGTTTTCTGGCAAAGCCAAGCATCATATTGGGATTTTTTCCTCACAACAGTCATCCTTCAAATGTATAGAACACTGCCGTGACTGGGACGTCCGCAAAAAATAAAGTGCATCCATTTTTCCCTTACGACTGGATCTTTCAGCGTATTTAAAAAGTAGTTTAAAGTTTTAAATACATTACTTACAGTTTGCGTCGTCGTTGTTGAGCCCAGAATAGACGGCACGGACTTATCTTTGAGCAACATTTTTCTGGCAAAGCTCAAAACAGTCATCCTTAAAATGTATAGAACAAACGCTTAAACTAACACTGCCGTGACTGGGACGTCTGCAAAAAATAAAGTGCATCCATTTTTCCCTGACGACTGGATCTTTCGCAGCGTATTCAAAGATGTAGTTTGTCCACAGCCAGGAACAGCACATCTGCGGCGTCGTAATCTCCCTGTACACAGACCCACTCGCTTTCCGCATAGGGCTGTCCGTCGACTGAACACTTGTGAGGCGCGCGGCGCGCGCGGGCGCGACAACGATACGAAGTGAGCGTAGTTGTCTTGCGCTTTAAGCGTAGCTGTCTTGCGCTGGAGGCGGTCATATGCAAACGCTGGTACGTCACTTCGTACCGTGACGTCACTTCTTACCATGGATCCAGAACGAGCTGTATTTAGAGCTTGATTAAATAAATGATTCGTTTATAATCGGGAGGACGTCTTAAGCTATGAAACTTGCAGGACGTTTTAATGGTACAAAGACCTCTTATATACCAAAAGATCAAGGCAAATTTGGTTTCTCATGTCATGACCCCTTTAAATACAAGTACTCCACAGCGACTCTAGGGGTCGCTGTTTGACAAAAAACGGAAACTGCATAGTGTGCCTTTAAAGGGATAGTTCACTTTTGATCTAATAGTGTACAAATATAATGTAATATATAATATATCTCCATAATATATCTCTTTTTTTATCATTTAAAGGGATAGTTTACTTTAAAATGAAAATTCTGTCATCATTTACTCACCCTCAAGTTGTTTCAAACCTGTATGAATTTCTTTCTTCTGCTGAACACAAAGGAAGATATTTTGAAGAATGTGAGTAACCAAACAGTTAACTGGTCCCATTGACTTCAATAGTAGGAAAAAAAATACTATGGCAGTCAATGGGACCAGTTAACTGTTTGGTTACTCACATTCTTCTAAATATCTTCCTTTGTGTTCAGCAGAAGAAAGAAATTCATACAGGTTTGAAACAACTTGAGGGTGAGTAAATGATGACAGAATTTTCATTTTAAAGTGAACTATCTTTTTAAATGATAAAAACAGAGATATATTATAGGGATATATTATATATTACATTATATTTGTACACTATTAGATCAACATTTAGCATGCATGGTTAGTTTTTAAAAGTCTCTAATGCTCAAGCAGGCTGCATTTATATAATCAGAAATACAGTAAAACAGTAATTTTGTGCAATATTATTACAATTAACTGTAAATGACTGTGTTCTGTTTTAAATATATTTTCAAATATAATCTATTTCGAGTGGTGGTAAAGCTGAATTTTCATGAAGAAATCATTCTAATATGCTGATTTGCTGCACAAAATATTTCTTGTTATTGTATATAACATATTTTAAATGCTACTCTATTGAAGACTGCAACTGGGACTGCATGCTCTCTGGGAATTGTTTCCACTAAAGTGAGGAATTGGCCGTAGCTTGCTATTGATGTACTGTAGCAAGCGCAGTAAATTTGGAAATCAGGCTATTTTCAGTGTACAATTTTGTCGTCTTGCTCCACTGTTCAGCAAAGTCGGAGCCAGGGGCATGTTGCTATTGCAACACAGATCTAATCATTGTATTGCTCTCTGAATCACTTTGGCTTATAAATCTTCAGAGGACAGAAAGGCAGACAAACATCTGTGTGTCTGTCAGTGGGAAGGTCAAAGTTAACCATCAAACATTAAGACCTTGAGGGGATTATTGAAGATAACATCTAGAAAATCCTAAATGCTTGTTTCCCGTAATTTAACAGCACATTCTGAAGGACAAAACAATCACTGCCACAGTCTCAGCATTGCAGCTCTTGAATAATAGAGGAGGTAAGATATTCCATAGCTAAAGAAATGTCTCTCTGTCTCATGCCGTTTCAGTCTGCCAGGGTTGAGACCATTGCTGGATGTAAATTACCTACCCCTGACAGATATGAGGATAGCGAGAACGTTCTGCTTCTCCAACCTTGGCCAGGCCTTGTACCTGACCTCCCCTACTGAGATCCAGAGGATCACCTACAGCCAGGAGGTCTGTGAGAACTTACAGGTGAGCAGAACATATTCTTCTAGACTCTTCTATTCTATTGCACAGTGTTTACGATGATGATGATGATGATGTTGATGATGATTGTATTGTGTAACAGGAGATGCTAGGCGAGCTGTTTACTCCAGTGGAGACACCTGAAGCTCCTAACAGGGGATTCTTTAAGGGTCTTTTCGGAGGAGGAGCACAGTCTCTAGACAGAGAAGATCTTTGTGAGTAATCTTTCACTAACTGCTCTTAAAAGGATAGTTCACTTTGAAATACATTTTGGGTATGTTTTATCTTACCTGAAGTGCATCCAAGATGTAGGTGTCTTTGTCTCCGCAGTAGTTTCAATTTTGATATTTTTAGGTCAAACCGTTCTTGTCTGTCAGTCATATAATGCAGGTCTATAGGTACTATCTCCAAAAACATGCAGAGAAAAGTCCAAATAAAAAAATTCCCCATCGTAAGTGCACATTGATGGCCTAAGCTCGCGCAAACTCATCCGGGAGTGTTGAGTTTTCACTTATTCCCAATTTGTGAGCCTTCTATCTTGACACACGACTCGCTTCATTGTTCAGGTCAATCAAAGGTATACGTTGAGCCGTACAGCCAATCACACGCGTTTCTGCTGAGTTTAAAAATGCAACGTCCAATCGAAGGCGGTTAGATTAGTTTCCGGGGAAGAAATCCGGTGTAAACAGATTAGATGGACGTGGCTGTGTTACAAGAGGTAAAAACGATATAAATACTGTTGGTTTTCTCACACAAACCGCTTGTTTCGTGTCTTAGGCCATCAATGTGCACTTACGATGGGGAATTGTTTAATTTGGACTTTTCTCTGCATGCTTTTGGAGACAGTGCCTATAGACCTGCATTATATGACTGACAGACAAGAACGGTTTGACCTAAAAATATCAAAATTGAAACTACTGCGGAGACAAAGACACCGACATCTTGGATGCACTTCAGGTAAGATAAAACACACCAACATTTAATTTCAAAGTGAACTATCCCTTTAACACTCAGATAATAATAATAATAAACTTTATTTTATAAAGCGCCTCTAATAGCATGCAGAGAAAAGTCCAAATTAAAAAATTCCCCATCGTAAGTGCACATTGATGGCCTAAGCCTCCCTACATCTAAACGGTCATCTGTCTGAGGTCTACATTTGTACCACAGTGATACTTCACACATATGTTTGATAAAAAAAAAAAAATCAAAAATATGTGTGAAGTATCACTGTGGTACAAATGTAGACCTCAGACAGATGACCGTTTAGATGTAGGGAGGCTGGGGCTTGTTGTCACTTTTTAGAATAATTTCTGAAAGTCAATTGCTTTATAGTCACAAATCCTAACATGTTGGCCACGGAAAACTTTTGAACATTATTAGCCAGTAACAATGTAACCATTGACAACATTTTCAGTAACAATTATGACAATTTTTTGCCTGAATTTTGTATTCTATTTTTTTATTTGATCTATTAGGTCTGTTTTTTTTTTCATAATAAATGTATAATAATAGCTATTATTATTAATACATTCTACAAAATGACAGCATTTAAAACACGTGACAACCTGAGATTCATGAAAAATATTATAATGTAACTCTTGTCTGCATGTTTGACATTTCATTTTAGTGTGGTGTTCACTATTACAAAAATATAATGATATAAAATTATTCACAAAAATTATTTAGATATAACAGTGTTTTTAATTAGGTGTTTGAAACCAACATACAAAACCACATAAAAAAATATGTCAAGAAAACTTGACTCAAAAACTAAACTAAACTAAGATTTTCTAAAATTAAAAGTACTGAAACTGATTTAAATATATATATATATAGAATATATACACAAAAACTACTAAAACCGACAAATGACCAAACATTTTAAATATACAAATAAATGCTAATTGAAAATATGAATAAATACTAATAAATAATAACTTTGTTATCTTAACGAGCTCTGTTCTCAAACGTGACATCTTAACTATGTGTGCTGTTCTCCAAACTAAGAGCATGTTTGTGTCTGTTGTGCTGTCAGCTCATTTGTAACTTTCTCCTCTTCTCTTCTTTTGACTCGGCTTCTGTATCTATGTTTCAGTCGGCGAGACAGGAGCCGGAAAAGCAGCACGCAGTCTGGCTCAGCACATCCCAGGTCCCGGGGGTATAGAGGGCATGAAGGGGGCAGCGTCAGGGATCGTGGGGGATCTAGCTCGAGCTCGGATAGCGCTGGATGAGAGAGGGCAGAAACTGGGCGAGGTGGAAGAGCGGACGGCAGCCATGATGGCCAGCGCTGACTCATTCTCCAAACACGCTCATGAGGTACAGCGTTCCCACCGCTGATCATGCCAACAACAGATGAATCCCTTCTTAACCCCTTATCAAGCACCCCCTTTTCTTTAATAGACATGACAATGCACATTCCGAACTTAAATGGTTGTAATTCAAGAATGCTTTGGAATATAGATGTAAGATTGGTCTTGTTTTTAAGAAGACATTTGGCAGATTTTTGTAGAAGTGAAATAAATTAAGAAAGTTAAACAGAAAAAAAGTTATAGAAGTTTGAGTTTATGAAAATGTACAACTTTAACATTTTTATTATTCATATTTTATATAAAATATATATTTTCAAAACCTGGTGGACTTTAAAACTGGCAAAAAGGCATACATTTAAACAAGTTGTGTTTCAAATGTTAGGTTGATATCTCTTGAAATGAGCGTTCAGTGAGATTTAGTTTGGGCGCAGTACCACACTTCTCCACTAGTGGACATTACTGCCCATATAAGGGCGCCTCCATTTCCATATGTTGTTTGAGTCTGAACCATTATTTTTACAATTTTCATACAATTTATGAAGTAGACATCCTATTCAGAAGTAGTGTTGGAAGTTTGGCAGATTTTGAAATGAATTCAACCTCTAAGAAACACAAAAGATCACGTATGTGCATTATAGCTCGCTGCCACATCACTAATGCTGAATCTATTATTATTTTCTTTATTTTTAAAACATTTTCAGACCTTTTTTTCTAAAAGAATTGAACAGATGCTATCTTTTGAACTCTTGGCATGAAAACAAACTGAGGTTTCTACCATTCTTTCATGATTGTTCATGTTCATCACTATTTCAAAATAAAAGTCTGAACACACCTCAGGAGTATGAACATATTCTTGTTGCAAATTGATAAATTACGGCTCCTCTGTAATGTATTTAAAAAATCAGTCACCAAATATGTAAACTAGAGATTGTAAGCTTTCAAATGATATAGTTTGTCAAGATTGGTTTAGGTTTAGTATAGGATATTACTGTTTAAATATATAGTGACCGTATAAAACCCCAATATAAGGGGTTAAAAATAGCTTTGTCTTACATAAATGTTTTTATGCGCATTATAATCAGGTTGAAGCTGCATTGTAGCCGTACGCTTAACTGTGATCTTCTTTTTTACTGTTTTTCCTCCCCGCTGCAGATGATGCTAAAGTGTAAGGATAAGAAATGGTACCAGTTCTGATCTCCGAAACAGCAGAGCCCAAAGGGACTCAGGAGTTCTCCTACACAGCCTTGTTCATCCGTAATCCTTTCCCACTCTCATCTTTATCTCTCCTCTGCTGGACCAGTGGGATCCCTCGCTCTTTCCTAGCACAATATTAAATACAGTCTGCTTACAGAACTGAGGCACAGACTGAGAGCGGCCCCAATCTGAGGAACGCCATATTCCACGACGGCGTCCGGTTTTCGTTTGTTCGTTTAATATCGCCGATCCTCTCTCACGGCGGCTGGGCTTTGTAGGCCCTGAAATTCCTCCATTTCTTCTCTCAGTCTTTGAAATGTTTTTGTGCTGTTGTTTTTTTGGAATCATGTCCTGCCTCCCACATCGGAGAGCAGCAAGTAGTCAAAAAAAGACGGACTAAACAAAAAAATACAACTAAACAACAAACAAAAAAAAAAAAAAAAAAAAAAAGTATATATACATAATTCTATATAAATCTCCATCAAAGTCTGTACAAATGCCATATTCGCTACTGTCATAAGTGAAACTAAAATACCAAGACGCCAGGTGAAGCATGGGAAGAGCTCCGTTCACAGGAAATGATGTTATAACGTGGAGGAGTCAAACCTTTCAGAAGAAGAAGAAGAAGAGAGAACATCTCCCTTCTCCAAAAAATTACTCCGTATATTCCTGTAACATTTCCCAAATGATCCCTTTTACTTTTTATTTATTTATTTATTTATTTAGCAAAATGTAAATGTCTGCTTAAATATAAAATGCTTTTATGGTGATTTTTTTTTTTTTTTTTAAACGAAATTATTGTGAATATCAGTACAATAATGCTTTACATTAAAGTACCATCTTGAGCGTTTAGAATAAGTTGACATGATTTATATGGATGAATTAAGAAATAACTATTTGTAAACCAACTGTGAGTGATTTAATGATGGTATTTTCATGTAATACATTATACAGATGTTTAAACTTTCGGTGAAGCTCCGTACAGGAAATATCTGATCTGGACAGAGTTGTGGAAGAAAGTAGGCAAACATAAGGTTTAAAAACATCCATCTTTAGACAGCCATATAGACCTCAACAGCTAGAACATGTGTTGTGACTGGAAATGACGTCGCAGTCTCTTTAGTGTCGGCTCTGGGATTTGATTTTGCCCATTAGACCCGCTTTCTCATCCTTCATCCTGCAGATTAAACGGCTTGAACATGTAGAGATTGTACTTCGGTCCACATTTCATCTGTTATATAAAAAGCACTTATACTGTTGGAAACGGCTCTGGACATACCTGGAAATGTGGACCGGTTCTGCTCTGATTTGTGGTGACTTGAGACTTGAAATCGGGTTGAATGCTTTCACTGGGTTGGGAACAATATTCATTATAGTTCTGAATGTCAGGAAGACATCGTCCAGCAAGTTTGTAGGTACTGGTTTCACACTGGTGCTTCATGCGTAATGCGGTAAATGCACGACGTACTTCAAGATCATCTTCATCTGTGAAAACACCCACGATGAGTGTTAGCTGTACATTCGAAACCAGAAAACTAGAAACACAAAAGTGTACGGTCAATGTCTTTCTTGTCCCATTTCTCCCTTGAAACCACATTTTAGTGCCATTATATTTATTTGTGGTTTGCAAGAAATGCTGCTATATATGTTGCATTGATCACGTGATCCATCGTCGTCCAAGATACTGATTATCACTTGCCTCTCTGCCCAAAGTGTTTTGCCATTCTGTGAATGAAGTAGTTCGACAATCTGGGAGCATCACTCGCGAGTGGGCGTGGCCACACCGACCCTACGACAGTTGCCATATCTTTTCAAACGCCAAAGATTTTCTTTCATTGAGTTCTGTATTCCATTCGACAGCGGTTCGTGTCTGAAGTAGCCTACCACTGCATCCAGTAACAGTGTTGAGGACTTTTCTGATGTTTTTGGCTGTGTGCTAGTCTGTGTGTTTCGTATGCCGTACTTCAAACTAAGAAAACCAGGGGGGGGGAAGAATTACAAAACAAATGAAGCCAATCTCTCTCAGACTCTAAATGTTTCTCTGTGTTGGACTCTATATTCTCTGTAGATGTGTTTTCATGCCATGGTGTTATAGTGTTTCTGGAGACCGGGTTTGTTTTTGAATATCTCGCTCGTATGTCATCTCGCCTGATTAACTAATTCAATTATATTTGTACGATGTGTATTTTTCTCTGCGGTACTGTATTTCCCTGAATAATAGATATCCTTGTCATATTTTTAATCATCGATTATTAAAAAATTATTTTTATATATGCTTTGAGGAGGACGTATTTTGAGCTCATTGCGCTCTGTCAATTGTCTTCATGTCTTTGTTTTCTGCTGTGTAATCTGTTTGTTCAATTATGTGTGTGTGTGTGTGTGTGTGTGTGTGTGTGTGTGTGTGTGTGTGTGTGTGTGAGTGAGTGTGTGAGTGAGCGTTCCCGTAAAATCCCTGCATAGAAGTATGTGAGAATGCGTCTTCAGAGGACCAGTGCGGTTCATTGTTTGAAAAAAGCCATTTGTTTATGTGTGTCCGATTACATTTTAAGCCCCAACATGGTTGGTATTTACAATTTAAAACCAAAAATTACTTTTCAACATGTAGGCTCATGTAGATTGGTTACTCACGAGATAATTCCAGGAAAGATTTGATGTCCTAGGTTGCTATTTTGTCAATTGTCAGTCGATAAACAAAAGTATCCGATCAGCCGTGTTGAACTGTAATGCTGTAAATGTCAGTAATAAGTGTTCAAACTCCAGCAGAATTTATTGATCGCACCTTTAGTTCATTCATGTTTCATAGAGGTTTCAGAGTCACTCTGAATGTGAACCTGGTTGTTTGCCCTTTGTAATCTTTCATGAATAAGGAGAAGAAAAAAAAAGGTTCCTGTTGCTTTCTTGGCTTTAATTTGATCTATTCATTTTGTAATGTTTCATGTTGACTTTAAGTGAATCGTTTTATTTGTCTCAGACAGAACATTCTTACCTGAAATATTACACTTTTAACATGCAGAAGAGCCTCATTCATTTTCTGTCCTGAATATAACGTTTATCAGTGGGTTGCAGTATTTTCTCATTGTAGCCAATTTCTTGTACAGTTTTATGCAAATTTCACATGGATGTTTATGACTATCTGCTGCCACAAACGATTTAGAATTTCTGTAGATAGAAATTACTGTGCAATGGAAAATAAAACTATTTAAAAATCTTTTCTGTGTTTTCCGGCTCATGGTTCTAGTTCTTAAAATTGTCCTATTTTACATGTAGGACATATCAAACGGGACATATCGAACAGCTCCTCCCCTTTTTTAAAATAGCCAATAGCGTTTAATTCATATCACAGCTCACTGTAAACCCTAACACTCAAAATAATTAATTGGTTTGAGTAGGACAAACTTAAATTAAACTAATCAGTTCAGTCAAATTAACTTTTATGAGTATTTATCACTTTCTTTTTCTTTCAAGTTCACAGAACTGATATATTTTAAGTAAACTGAACAGTTTCATTGTTTTGAGTTTTATGAAATTATTTCTTTTAATTTAGACGAACTTAAGTTTAACTGAAGCGGCTGGGATGTCTATTTCCCAGCATGCTTTGCCTATGGCACTCGAAAGGGAGAGTAAATGCTAAAATTAAGTGTAATATAATGTTTTGTTGTGTGTAAGATTAATGTTAAGTGGGAGATTTAGTAGTGATTAATGTTTTGTTATGCTAATTTAGAAGAATTTCTGTTAATATTGGTTTTAGGATAGTTATCATCATGGTGGCGAGTGGTGCATGAGCTTGATCTGAGAGCAAATAATACCTTGTTGCACTCGTACAGCAAGTGCTTCTGCGAACATACTATTGCTAATATGTTAGCAAATTAGTATGTTACAGATTAGCTTGTTAAAGCTAGCTAAGTTTATACTAATAAAATTGTTCACAATTCACATTGAGATTACATGAAAGTTGTAAGTTAATTGTATGAATTAGTGTACTCATACACTAATGTTTAAGTTTGAACTTGAATTTAAACTTGAAATGTTTAAGTTTTAAGTTTTTATTTAAGTACAAAATAAAAATCTGCTACTTCTGCTTACTTAAACTTTGAATTTCATAACTTAAAAAATTTGAGGCAATTGATTGCCTTAATTGTTTTGAGTTCTGCCAACTTATTCGGTTAGCTGTTGAGCTCAGTAAAGCCGCAGTTTCCTCCTATTTAACCGTTTCTCCTCCTAATCTCCATATCGCTTTAAAATATAGCATTCTGTGCAGAATTCAAATGGGTCTGATACATTTTCTGGTACGCTCCGACTCGCTCATATGATCCGCTCTGTGCTACCATGTCTCTGGACCAGAGCAGACTGTGTGTGCGCTGCGGCGGGTCACGTGGAACCAGACTTTATTCGCCCCAATGGAAACACTGTCTAAATCGTTCCCTATCCCCTATATAGTGCACCATGTGCCATTCACCATGTAGAAAATAGTAAATGTGTGATCAAATCAGCCATTTTAGTATGTAGGGGGCGGGACACCTTAGAGAGCATTTGATTGGACAGAAAATCTGATGAGAAGCTGAAGTGCAGAATGATATCGGCAGATCGCCATATTGGCAGAAGTGAGAGACTGCACGTTTTAAATGCTTATATCTTCTAAATGTGAATTTTGTAATTGTTTTAAAGCACACTAGCTTATATAACAGAAAGGCCAACATATTCATACTAAAAGCCACAATCTTTCATTTTGATTTTCAAAATGACAAAGACCTTTGAAAATGGATATATCAGAAAAAAACTTACAATTATTTTAAACTTAACTTGTTAAGATATTGTACAAATATATATCAATATTGTTCTTTTTCCAAAGTGCATTTTTAAAAAGCATGAAGGCTCATCTTTTCTGCTGAAATGGAACTTTCTGCCTGGAAAACTGCCAATTTAACATATCCAAATTTGACCAGCAAGCATTACTGGCTTGGCGGAAAAAAAAATTCCATCACAATTTTCCTCTACACAAAATTATTCTGTAGAACAATTGCCTCATTACCTGTAGGAATAAATCTTTATTTTTGTGCAAATGGTTTGAACAAAAATATATACTTTGTCATGGATTTATTTGATAAAAATGGAAACATTTTGTCCTATGAAGACTTAGAGTTTTTACAATTTTCCCATTCCATTTAAAGAATTTCAAGTTGTAAAAGCTATTCCAAATGGATTAAAACATTTAATGAAAACTCACCTCACTTTCAGAAGTAACAAAATTAGTCTTCTTAAACTAATAGTTGATGGTATCAAACCACTTTTCTCCTTCCTGTAATAATAAAAATATTAGATACATTTTTCAATCCAAACATAAAATCTCTCCTAGAGGGATATTTTTTTTTTGGAATGCAATCTCTGATATTGATTGTGAATAAGCATGGTTAAATTCATATGTTGTATTCCGAACAAAGTTAAAAAGATACTTTAAAACATTTACCCACGTAATGTATCCTTATCAAAATTCATGGACATTGACAACATGCACTTTTTACGGTACATGAGGAAGACTTGGCTCATATCTCTAAAATATGTTATATGCTTTTACACAGACAGAGGCAAAATGTTTGAGTATGTCGTGAACTTCAATATTTTGTGTGGTAAATATTACATCCATAACATGGCAAAATGCATACCTAAATGATGTAAATTAGTCATTAAAACATTTAAAACATCAACTTGAACTTCTTTACAGTGCAGTGACTGTACATTCTACTGATGTATTTAAAGGGGAATCAAAAGGAAACTTATTTGTCCCATTTATTTCCCACTTTTGCTTATTAATCATATGATAGAGTATTGATATAGTATTTTAAAGAAATATTTGACAAGGATGTTGTTATACTATAAAAGGCCACAAGGAGGGGTAGTAAGACAAGGAAAATGTTGCTCTGAGGCACTACTCTGAATAAGAAAATGATGAATGTTATGTATTTATTTTTAGTTATTGTAGTGCTAAATCTTAAAAAAATATTTTATTTCTGAAAATTTTTCATGCATTTCTTTTAAATTTAAGCTTTTTATCTAATCTTTATATTTTATTTTAATCCAACTGTTATTCATATTTGTATGTTAATAGTTTTAGTTTATGATAACAACAACACTGTTTAAGGCCAATGATGTACACTGGTGTTTTGTCTGTAGACCCGTGGTTTTTAATCTTTTAAAGATACCACACATCCCCAAATATGATCATCATCATATGAGGGACCCTCATTAAAAGGCTATCAATAATCTTTTATAAACACTCAATGTATGCACAGCAATCTAAAACTAGTTTAAATTAAGTTACATCTTTTTCTATTCACTATATTAATGTATACTGTTTATTTAATTTTAAGCTATTTTTTTTAGCTATTTACATTAATATTTATTTATTTATTTACTTTAATCAAATTTGATCGTTTAATAACTAAAACATTTTTCAAAATCACATTTCTATTTATTTATTTTTTTTTCTACACATTTTTCCTGTAGATTTTTCAAACCCCTGATCCCAACAGCCCCCACCCCCAGACTAAAGAGCAAAATAATATTTGTTTTGCGCGATGATTTTAAGGCAGGGGGCACCACGAGACTGTACAGCAGCGCTTCTGCTTCACATCCTATTACAGCTTCAGAGTCAGACCAGCTCGGAGACACGCGCTCCTGCGCAACACTCACAGAAGCACAGTTACCTCGCGCGCACCTTTACCTTCCTCGGTTTCGCCAAAAATAAAAGTCACAAAGTTTTGGATTAAGACGATACGGGAATACATTCTGCCTATTTCTTTTAAGAAACACAATGCCAGGGTTTCATTTACCTCAAACTCTGACAAACTGACAGCTTTGACAGCGCGTGCTCAGATTCAAACCGTGTCTGCTCACCAAACGTCGGCTCGGTGAGGAAAGCCGATCTTTTGCTACGCCAACGTGATTACGCTGCTCAGCAAATATTGGCTGGAAGTCTGAAACCACATGTGCTCGTCTCCAAACCGGAGAGACGCGGTCTCATTTGTCTTCAGAGAGGAAAAGAGTTGGCTTTAAGCCGTACTGACAGACACAAGGGAAGGACGGTCTCGTGAGAGCGCTGGAGAAGACCATTGGAAATCCACGCGGTGCGTAAAATTCACGTTTATTCTTGGCACTGCTGTGGGAACAGTAGAAATAAACGGGAGGAAAATGTAGTCTTTGTGGATGGTTATCAGTATAGCCACTTTAGACGCCAGCCAACCAACCATTCCCGGTGAAGGGGGGCGGTAGTTGTGGAGTAACGTAGCCTAACGTTATACAGCAATGCCAAGTTGAAGGGTCTCGACATTGTCAGTATTGATAAACGCTGAAGTGCCCGGCACCGTCATTATTATTATTCATGTTCTCTTGGATATATTTTAAGCATCTCCTGCTACCAAAAAGTGGAGAGAAACACTGAATGAAGATGACGCTTTGACTGGGATATTTACATAAACCGCGGGCGCACGCGCTGTCAGTCACCTGCTCACAAAGGTAATCTCACCTTTACGCTTAAACGCCATTCAAAATGATGGCCAACGGACCCAACATCGTCTACGAATGGCTGAAAACCCTTCAACTGTGTCAGTATGTCGAGGCTTTTGTGGACAACGGATACGACGACTTGGAAGTTTGCAAACAAATCGGAGACCCCGACTTGGATGCCATCGGGGTTTTCATCCCGCACCACCGCCAGCGGATTCACGATGCGGTGCAAAGGTTAAAAGACGACGATAAGGAGACGGCTACCGGGCTTTATTTTACCCTGGAGCCGATGCCCCCGGTCTCACCCATTTACACGAGTCGCATGGCAGAGCAATATGAGTCTAGGCTGCGGGGCTCCAGGTCATGGACTGAGCAGAGCAGTGATAGACCCGTGCGCAGCGTGGGGTACATGGGGGCGTCCAGGAATCTGACGCTGGGGAACCGCAAGGAGCTGGAAATCTACCCCAAGCTGAAGCTGAAGATAATGATCAGGGATAAACTCATTAGGGACGGGATAAACCTCGCCAGGCAGCCATACTCTAATAAGGTGAGTAGTTGTTTACTTTTATCCCGCGTTGGTTTAAACCACGTGGCTTGTTCTTGAATCAGCGCTTTGGATTATAAACGGCCTCTGTTCAAGACAACAAGCTCATGTGAGTTTAGGATCCATGTGATTAGAAGACGAGGGTAATAATAACTGTTTGGCTTGGATGCAGGGATATGGAGGTTTGATGACTGGAGCATTGCCCTAATCTGGTTTACAAAATATGATCAATTTACTGACCGAATTTAGACGCACCATGCATGCGTCTAATGGCTTTTGGGGATCAGTAGGTCAGCTACCATCGATTGGCCTGTGAAGGAAATGCCCTCACACCACATATATCCACCATTCAACAACATAACGTCAGATAATTCATATCCCGACACAAGCTGGAAGTTCATGGTGGGAACAGAATGAAAATGAAAAAGAGCCTCAGAGAGGTTTGGTTGGTGTGTGAATGTTGCATCAGATGAAGTATTCACTATACTTTATTATAGGGATTTAATGAGGGGGATTTGCTTGAGGTAGTAATGGGATTTATGTACAACAATTTAATGCTCTTAGATGATCCCTGGCCTTCAAAGATATGTGTTTGAGTTCACACCACAGTGTTTCCCTTTTGGAAAAAAGCATCTATCTAAAAAAGTTTTTCTTTTTCTTTTAGCTCTCTGCAGCTAGGTAGTAAAATTACAATCTGTTTCCAGATTTATTTTTACAGTATTAGAGGCTGTAATTGATACAAGTGTCATCCTGCTTCTCTTTATTGGAATGGCTTGTCTGTGATTTTTTAAAAATTGTTTTAGGATTGTACAGATAGTTACTTATACTTGTATAATGTACAACAACTTTTTGATTGATTTTGATTAAAGTAATGATAAATATTAATGACAAATCAGTTATTATTAAGTCACAGAATCCATGGACATTAGTCAAGACAAGAGTGATAACTACAGTATGACATATGGACATTTTAATAATAATAAGCACAGATGAAATATTATACTGACTTAAAGGGATAGGCTAGTTCACCAAAGATTAACATTTTGTCATCATTTACTCACCCTCATTTTGTTCAAAACCCGTATGACTCACTTTCTTCAGCAGAACACAAAAGAAGATATTTTGAAGAATGCTGAGGTCAAACATTGACACCTGAGACATTTTTCAAAAATATCTTTGTTTGTTTTCCACAGAAGAAAGTGAGTTATACAGGTTTGGATTTTTAAATGAATTTTCATTGTTGGGTAATTCTCAGACTCATATTTTTTTGGGGGGTTTAATGAACTCATTGTCAATAGTCAACATATGAAGATGGTGCAAAATAAATGTCCAGTTCTGCGATCTGTCGTTTGCACTTCTGTTTCACTCTCTAAAATACATACTTATGTTTGCTAACCCACATTCTCACACATCTGTTCCCCTGTCTCACCTTATAAATGACTCGCCATTGTTCTCTCCAGTAAATCCCAACAAGAAAAATGAATGGCTTCATCAGCTTCTGTTTACAAGTCAATTAGAGCAAACTGTCCGATCTCTTTACAAGTCACACCATGATTTAAAAAAAATGCTTGCTCATATTACTAGCATAGTTGACAATTTTCCAATTAATATTTGAATTAAAGGGATGGTTTCAAAATCTAGGAGTCTACAAATCACGACACTACAAGTTACGCCTAATATTTTATGTTTCATACTTCATTCGAAAGCAATATAGCCTATATAAACGTTTCATATATAAACGGGACAAAACAAAATTTACCCGAGTCATTATTCGCTCACAATCTTCCCTTCGGAGAGCTGTTACTGTGACCGCATCATTGTACTTATTTGAGTTCATTGTTGATTTTACTGTCGTCTTGTTTTAGCAAAATAAATTACGATTCCGATCCTCGCACTTCAACGCAAGTATTTAAAGCGGTTCATTTGTTTCAGTCTGTTCAGAAAGTTCCTCGTATGTGTCTTTTTACTTTGAAACGATAAGCTCACAGCATATGGTCCCTCAGGCACTCGTTGAACATATGTTTGGACAGAATGAACCACACAGTTGTGTGGAGCGTTCACTTCATCGTTGATTTACGAGGCAACAGTTTATTACGGCGTTAAATTAGGGAAGTAATTGCAATGTTTTCAGTTCCCATGTGATTCTGAGACATGATGATTCTGCTGAGGTTTTGTGTCAAAGCTTCATTGCTGTGGTAGATCTGTACACTGGCTAAGAAAACTTAAATGGTGATGATGTATTTGTGTTGCTCTTAAGATTGGATTTCGCCATAGGGTCTGTTGTGTGATATTACGCTGATGGCTTTTCAAATCCTCATGAGTGAGTGTCTAGTCATTGTGAAGTAGATTGTGGGAAACAGGTATTTAGTGTGTGTGTGAAATGCATGTTGCAGTGCAAATGATTTACTTGTCCTTGAGGAGAATTGTTCAGTGGCTTGCTGAAAGCAGTTGTCTGCTGCACACACACACACACACACACACACACACACACATACAATGAAAATCGCCACTAGCTTTCCTCACTCCTCGTTGGGTTGTTTATCCACACATAGATTACAGTAGTTTAATGGCTTATTGTGGTGTTTTTGTTTATAGCTGACCTATGAAATCTCTCTATAGCAGCTCTTAATAGATCCTTCAATAGCCTGTGGAATGTCATCCCCTCACACGCCAGACCATAATCCTTTTTATGACGCCACAAATGACCTTAGGGGAGTAATAAATAGCCATAATGCTTCCTTAACTACAGAAGAGGTTTATTTATTTAATGATGTCTTATCGGTTTTACTGACAGGAAAGATCCGTTAATGCATATACTCATAATGTCCATGAGTATCACTAGTATTTACTATTAAAAAAAGTAGGTTATGTTCTTTATGTACCATCAGGCTAATGCTGACAGGCACATATACCCTATATGGTCTTAAACTGAGCCGTCTGCATGGAGATAATATAGGGGTTCATATAATTCCTTTTTTTTCCAGTGGGAGAATACCACAGACGTAAAAACCACAATCACACTGACCTTAATCTCAAGTCCTTATAAAAAATGATTTCTCTATTAAAAAATAGCACTCCATTAAAGACCCTTCTTGTTTTTCTGTGTTTTCTGAAGGAACATCGTGCCTGTTCAAACTGAGCCAATTGTATTTATTTAGATGCAGTTTTAATGCCACCAACTTCCCTAAAAAAATTGGTTCATGCATGACACCCCTGATTTTCTCCAGAGAGTGATTTTCACAGTGTCACATGATCAGGGTGGGAAATTCACTTTTTTGCCCACCAGCCACTGCCCAGTTTTACCAGCCACTTATATTTTTTACCATTTTACCAAAGAAAGTGCACTAGCATTTTTTGAATTGCTTCAATAATCAATTTTTTATTATTATTAATACATATTTTATTAATTATAGTGTGTTTGGTCAGTTTGGTCATATTCTACAGTAATTGTAGTAGTAAACAATTAATCACGATTAATCACATCCAAAATAAAAGTTTGTGTTTACATAATGTGTGTGTATTGTGCATAATTATTTTGTATATATAAATACACACACACACACACACATTAAGAATTTTTATTTATTTATATATAAAATAGTTCTACTTATATATAATATAAATTATATAAACTATATATGCAGTATATAAATGCAAATATTTCTCAAATATGTACATGCATGTGTGTGCATTTATATATACAAAATAATTATACACAATACACACACATATATTATGTAAACACAAACTTTTATTTTGGATGCGTTTAATCACGATGAATCGTTTACAGCTCTAAATTGTAGGCCTACATGTTTATTAAAATAAAAAATGTACTCCTCTCTCAGTACTAGGGTTGGGCCAATAGGGCCGACTGTGTGTCTGATATTAATAAAACACGTCGGCTAATATATTTGAATGGATTGTTATTGCAGCTTCCATAGACAGACACCATTGTGTATTTTACAAACTAAACTATAATGTATTGTTTTGCTATAAATTATATGTATTTAAATATCTGAAACCTAAAATAAACATTATGTGGTATATGACAAGCACTGAGCGCTGGTGGTCAGCTGATGCAGAGCGTGCCAAAATCAAAATTGCTGATGAGATGTAGAGGAAAATATCTATTGGAAAATGAGAATGTTACGTTACTCGCACGCTTTTGGCTGGTCAGTGGGAATGGCACGAACCAATGGCAGAGCGGCGTAACTGCGCGAACCAATCGGTGTGAACTGAGCGCAGGGGAATCCGCCTATAAAAGACGCTCGAACTGTCCTGGATTCAGGTTTATTTTTTATCAACTGAAGTGACGATCACTAGTCGTTCGCACCCGCCACTGTGGCTAGTATACAAGTCAGTCACCCGACACTTTGAAAAAGTACCCGCCATTGGCTGGTTTAGAGATGCATGTGGACAATAAGATTGTAGAAGGCTTACAGTATTTTAACTGCTTTAAATTATTTCATTTGGTATTCATTGTGTTGAGTTTGATTCTACAAGTGTCAGCAAGCATTGCCATGTTATGTTAATGGCACTCATAATCTCACAGACTTCAGATTTAAATTCCTCTCTATTTGCCCACGGACCTCCCACAAAGCTTCTTTCCATTAGACGGCTCTGTCAGTTTGTGTTTGAGTTGAACTTCAGTCAGTGTGCTCAGCCATGGACAGAACATAATTGTCGGATTACTCATATGGATTTTATATTAACAGAAATACTGGAAATATGGAGATTCGCAGTCGATAGTGTTTGCTCTGTCTGTAACCTGCTGATGAAAAATAGTGCTTTGATGAAAAAATTAAATGTTAATGTGTTGTAGAATAACAGCTAAATAATGTATAAGTTCATCAGAACATACACAAGCTAATTTTTTACATTAATTGGTGCAATTTCTCCAGATGAAAGGTGCTGCAAGCAAAAATAAGCTGAAATCCTCAAAATAGTCAAATAATTGATCAACATAATGAGCTGTTCTATGAGAGATTATAGCTTATGTTTGATTGTAGTGTATAGATTAGCCTATTTGTGTCACTGGTCTCAGTCGGATGTGGCTGCTAATTGTGTTGAGCCTCCAGTTCTTTATTTGCATTATTTTGCTTAAAGGATTAGTTGACTTTAAAAAAAAACTTTTGCTGATAATTTACTCACCCCCCATGTCATCCAAGATGTCCATGTCTTTCTTTCTTCAGTGGAAAAGAAATGAAGGTTTTTGATGAACACATTTCTCCATATAATGGACGTCAATGGGCCCCAAACGGGTCAAGGTCCAGATGACAGTGTCAGCGCCGCTTCAACGGGCTTTAAACGACACCAGACGATGAATACGGGTCTTATCTAGCGAAACCATCGTCATTTCAAAAATAAATAGTTTTATAAGCACAAATGCTCGCCTTGCTCTGTTCTGTGATGCGCGTTCGTGACGTCACGTAATACGCAGTTACGCTGTAAAGGTCACGCTTCTGTGGAAAGTAAAACATTTCTGTCTTTTTAATATTCCAACACCAGGATACACACACGAGATGGGCATTTAAACGATAAACTGACACAAAGACATTTGAATATGTGTGTATGGTCCTCCTTCCGCACATCTGTAAACACTGACTCGTCAAGCGTGACCTTTTCAGCGTAACTGCGTATTACGTGACGTCACGAACACGCATCACAGAACAGAGCAAGGCGAGCATTTGTGCTTATAAAACTTAAACTTTTTTATTTATTTTTAAAATGACGATGGTTTCGCTAGATAAGAGCCGTATTCATCGTCTGGTGTCGTTTTAAAGCACTTTGAAGCGGCGCTGACACTGTCATCTGGACCTTGACCCGTTTGGGGCCCATTGACGTCCATTATATGGAGAAATGTGTTCATCAAAAACCTTCATTTCTTTTCGACTGAAGAAAGAAAGACATGGACATCTTGGATGACATCGGGGTGAGTAAATTATCAGCAAAAGTTTTTTTTAAAAGTGAACTAATCCTTTAACTGCTGTTTATTTGCTCAACATTGTTTATTTGTTTTTTGTCAGATTGGCCTCTAATACTCGTTGCTGGTGTATAAGTGCAGTTTATGAGCAGTCTGCGCATCAGCATGTGGCAGAATGGCATCTGTCAATACACTAAAATAACCCAGTATACTGTACATCCCATAGGGCATAGCTGCGTGTGCAACAGCTGTAATATGACTGTAGATCTGCACCATATGGCTCAAACACATTCATGTCATGTGTTAACAACGAATCTCCAGGCATCATATAACATGTCAAAGAACGGCCCAACTGGGAGATTGCATTGTTGGTGCACAATCTGTTAAGTTTTGTCACATATGAATGCAGAGCATGAACACAAAATAAGAATGCATGAAATTAAATGCAATGAAAAAAAAGAGAAGTATTTTAAAATAAATGCATAAGATCATCATTTTTAGTTAGGGAAAGTTAGGCATTTCTTTGGCCAATCTGCAAAAAAATTTCTTACCAATAGCTTTTTTTACCATGTGTTCCTATAGGTGTCTAGTAACACCTCCCAATTTATCCACGGCCAAATCCTCGGGGAAACGCCTGGAGAGGCAATCAAAGTTGGGGTGCCCAGAGGGCCTGGGTACCAAAAAAAAAAAAAATAATAATTTTTTTTTTTACCAATATTAGCTTTTGAGATGTCTAATTATGGGTTTTTAGGGGTGTTGAATCTATCCCAGCCATTAGTTTTGAGTAAAAATGACTCCAAATCCATACAAAATCCATAAAAATATTTAAAACAATTACAAAACAAAACTTTCTAAATCAGTTTAAAATTTACCAAACCTCATCCAACTCCCCTGCATCTCCCTCACTCCTGTTATCATCTGGCTGGTTGATGTTCTGGCAAGAGTTACCATGACAGTTCCCACAAACAGAGATACACTTGACTCCTTGCTGCACCTGAGAGTGTCACAGTCCTCAGCACAGGTGCAGCTGACAAACTTCAGAAGGTAGTCCGGTGCAATGGGATCTGTTGTAGGGACTGGTGCATAACCTTGTTCTCCTTGTTTCCATCCATACTCAAGGACATCCAGTTATGGACTTTGTCAAGTCAAGTCACCTTTATTTATATAACGCTTTTTACAATACAGATTGCATCAAAGCAGCTTCACAGTGATAATATGAAAATAATACAACAAAGTTTGCTTCTAGAAGAACATTGCGTCATCGCCCACCTTAAGTAAGGTAGATCAATAATATTGTTGAATATTAAATGTCCCCAACTAAGCAAGCCAACAGCCAAGGCAACAGTGGCAAGGAACCAAAACTCCATCAGTGACAGAATGGAGAAAAAAGCCTTGGGAGAACCCAGGCTCAGTCGGTGGCCAGTTCTCCTCTGGCCAATCAGCGAACAGTGTATGATTGTGATTCAGGCAGCATTACAGGTCAGTTATGACACAAACTAGTGAGCAAAGTCAGATTGGATCAGAACATTTATCCAGTTCCATCTGGTTGGAGGTCGGAGTCATCACGTCGGTATGTAGACGGGTTTGTTGAGGATCAGTGCTGATGGCTGTCGTGTCGATGAGCCCTTCACAGGGCTGATGAGGGATGCTTTGTGGATGGGCCCAGGCGCAGAATTCACTTTATAAATCCCAGTCAGCGGAAGACTGTGCACCCGAGATAACCTTACAACGCCTAGTTTTACTATGCATATCCTCATCTGCATATCATTTGCATATGATTATTCATCCACGTGATAACATGTTTAACGGTACAAGACATTAGGAAAATATGAAATACGGATGTGCCGTCACATTACATTAATAAAAATGATTTAGTAGCCTCTCCTTGTCATGATTCTAGTCAGTGTTCCCGTCTTGTTCCATGTTTAGCAGCTCCCCCGTTATGTTTAATGTTTATTAGTCTCCCGAGGTGTTTCCTATTCCTATTACTATTTCCTATTAGCCACGCCCTCTTGTTATCTTGTTTAGCTTGTCTACCTCTGTATTCAATCCAGCAGATTGTCTCTTCCGCCTCCGCCAGGGTAACCGTCCGATGGAGGAGTTTTGTGAGCTTTGCCATGGGGTGGACTTTAATGATGCTGTCTTAAAGGACATGTTTGGCCATGGACTTAATACGTTTCTTCATTTCCTCATGCCTGACGATACCCCTCACTACACTCTAGTGCAATATATTGGCTTTGCCCTTTTATTGAGCGGTTCGCCATTTACTGTGGGCTTTGCAGATGAGGAACCCCACAAGCTCACAGTATCTTCTAAGCCTGAGCCAGTTCATGTCATGCCCTCTTTGGCAACTCCAGTACTCACACCGCACGCCAGAGCCTCATCGGATCTGCCCCGTCATGGGCCGCCAGTCCAGAGTCTCGTCCCGCCAAGACCACCCTTCCGGAGTCTCGTCCAGCCGTGACCACCCTTCCGGAGTCTCGTCCTGCCGAGACCACCTTTCCAGAGCTTCTTCACGGCATGCCCGCCACGCCTGAGCCCTCGTCTTCGAACAAGATGGCGGTCACCACGCCTGTGTCTTCGGACAAGATGGCCACCTCGACGCCTGTGTCTTCGGACAAGATAGTAAGATGTGTCTTTAGCTGTTGTGAGGAAGACCGGGTGGTTTGCCCTATGATGGACCAGCATAACCATAACGTCTGTGTCCTCAGCCCTCACCTCAACAGAGAACTCTATTGATTAATTTAGTGATGCACACACGATAGAAGTGTCAGCATCATCAGAGCATTGTTGTACACTGATCCTACTTCTTTGGAAGGTCTCAGCAAGGAGCAGAATGAGCTGGGCCTTGTTGTGCTTGTTGTCAAGGAACTTTTCCCGTGGAACAATGTTTTTTTTAAGTCTGAACGAATCTGAATGTCACAGCATGCATTTTTTGTACGTCTCAGGTGGTCATGGTCCTTGGTGGAGCTACCATATCCGTCAAAGACCACAGTAATCTGGAGGTGCTTCTCTCCATTGATTTTGGGAGCAGATCTGATGACTTGACCTTGTGCTTGGTTTCCATTGTATCCAGAACAGTTTTCAGCTCAGTAAACAGCCCAGATGGAGAAAGACAATGATGTTGTTAACGCCATAGTTGGATGGTTGGAGGAAGTCAACCCCTTCGATTCCATACGGGACAGGAAGACTCTGGTATCTTCTCGACGGGGTTCAGCAGCACTCCCGGGGACTCAGTCAATGCTGATCAGGCAGAGGAGGTTGGCAGAGCCATACAGGCCAAGATGGATGGGAAAACTGTTCTGGATACAAAGTAGGATCAGTGTACACCAATGCTCTGATGATGCTGACACTTCTATCGTGTGTGCATCACTAAATGAGGCAATAGAGTCCTCTGTTGAGGTGAGGGCCGAGGACACAGACGTTATGGTTATGCTGGTCCATCATAGGGCAAACCACCCCGGTCTTCCTCACAACAGCTAAAGACACATCTTACGATGTTGGAAAGATCCGGGTGGCCCTCCCGGAGAGGTTCTGTTACATACCTGATCCGCCTACACAGCTTCTCTGGCTGCGATACCATATCAGCAATTTCTGGGTTTAGCAAACCAACTTTGCTCACCAAGCTCTGCAAGACTGACAAAGCAGAGGGGGCCATGGATGTGTTCAATGACATCAGAGCCAAGAAAAGTGACATCATCAAAGCTGGCTGCGAACTGTTCAAGCTCATATTCTGCGGAAATCCACCTGAAGATTTGATATCTTCGCAAGCGGGCCGCAGCCGGGAGCATCAAGCCTGAGAAACTGCCTCCGACTACAGGAGCTGCAGCACAGCACTCTCTGCGGGCATATCTCCAGACCAGAGATAGGCTACTGCTATAAAGTCTGCTACACTAGTCAACTAGTCTCTCTCCCGTTTACTGAAGTCAGCTGGATCCGGGCCGTATCCAGATCAGATGATGGACCTGCGCCTGGGCCCATCCACAAAGCATCCCTCATCAGCCCTGTGAAGGGCTCATCGACACAACAGCCATCAGCACTGATCCTCAACAAACCCGTCTACATACCGACGTGATGACTCCGACCTCCAACCAGATGGAACTGGATAAATGTTCTGATCCAATCTGACTTTCCTCACTAGTTTGTGTCATAACTGACCTGTAATGCTGCCTGAATCACAATCATACACTGTTTGCTGATTGGCCAAAGGGAGAACTGGCCACCGACTGAGCCTGGGTTCTCCCAAGGCTTTTTTCTCCATTCTGTCACTGATGGAGTTTTGGTTCTTTGCCACTGTTGCCTTGGCTGTTGGCTTGCTGTTGGGACATTTAATATTCAACAATATTATTGATCTACCTTACTTAAGGTGGGCGATGACGCAATGTTCTTCTAGAAGCAAACTTTGTTGTATTATTTTCATATTATCACTGTGAAGCTGCTTTGATGCAATCTGTATTGTAAAAAGCGTTATATAAATAAAGGTGACTTGACTTGACAAAGTCCATAACTGGATGTCCTTGAGTATGGATGGAAACAAGGAGAACAAGGTTATGCACCAGTCCCTACAACAGATCCCATTGCACCGGACTACCTTCTGAAGTTTGTCAGCTGCACCTGTGCTGAGGACTGTGACACTCTCAGGTGCAGCAAGGAGTCAAGTGTATTTCTGTTTGTGGGAACTGTCATGGTAACTCTTGCCAGAACATCAACCAGCCAGATGATAACAGGAGTGAGGGAGATGCAGGGGAGTTGGATGAGGTTTGGTAAATTTTAAAACTGATTTAGAAAGTTTTGTTTTGTATTTGTTTTAAATATTTTTATGGATTTTGTATGGATTTGGAGTCATTTTTACTCAAAACTAATGGCTGGGATAGATTCAACACCCCTAAAAACCCATAATTAGACATCTCAAAAGCTAATATTGGTAAAAAAAAATTTTTTTTTTTTTTTTTTTTTTGGTACCCAGGCCCTCTGGGCACCCCCAACTTTGATTGCCTCTCCAGGCGTTTCCCCGAGGATTTGGCCGTGGATAAATTGGGAGGTGTTACTAGACACCTATAGGAACACATGGTAAAAAAAGCTATTGGTAAGAAATTTTTTTGCAGATTGGCCAAAGAAATGCCTAACTTTCCCTAACTATTTAGTGCCCTTGCTGTTTGTTAAAGGTCCTGTTTTTCGTGATCCCTTTTTTAAACTTTATCTAGTGTGTAATGTTTAGCTAGAGCATAAATAATACCTGTAAAATTATAAAGCTCAAAGTTCAATGCCAACGAGATATTTGATTTAACAGAAGTCCCCTTTCGAAGCCTACAGCGAACGGCCCGGGTCGGACTACATCCTCTACTTCTGCTTTAATGACGTCACTAGAACAGTTTTAGACTAACCTCCACTCACAGGAATACACACTAAAGGGGGCGTGGTCTTGTTGCGCTCCTACAGAGAAGAGGAAGAGTTGTGTTTGTAGAGTGTGTGTCGCATGTCGTCGAGACGCTGTTATTTTCATCCCGGAGTCAAATCACCTTTGTTTGTCCATGTTCACAATAACACTGAGCGCATGCGTCTCCACGTTACGGTAAGAGCCGTGACCTTTCTGGGCAACGTGCGCTAATCTGCTGTCCAATCACAACACAGGAACCGCTGGCACAATCAGAACTCGTTACGTATTTCTGAAGGAGGGACTTCATAGAACAAGGAAGTCATCAGCCCGTTTTTAGGACAGTGAAAACAGCGGTATACTGATAAGCACATTTTGTGAAAAATACTTTTACACGCGAAACATGAACACATGTTATATTGCACACTGTACACACAATCAAAGCTTCAAAAACACAGGAAAAACGGACCTTTAAAACATGATTTGCTGTAGCATTACTGTGATGTGTACACAGTGAGAGTGCAGTGAGATGAAAGATAGAGACGAGGCCTGTTTTCTTTCTCCATTATTGCCGAACATTCTTCCACCTGTTTTGGAATTCTTTGAGACTTCCCTCTATGTTGCCATGGTGACATTTACATAAACACATTGCACCAAAGAGAGGAAAATGGGGGTTGATGCCATCTAATTACCTGTGATTTATGACGCTCTTTGACAGGGTCTGCACAGGACACATTTATTCAGCTTTAATCCCTATTATATCATTATTGGTCACATTAAGGCTTGTGTGCTCGTGTGCTCGTGGAGTTGTGCTTTTATTTTACAGCAAATTGAATTCTAAACCCAGATGCGCTTTTCTTTGATTTTTGAAGTGCGATGATGATGATGACGACGGATTTTCAGATGGGTTATATTCAGCGTACAGAGAACGAGGGAGGACAGATGAAATATGATAGGGGATGTTGGTTGCCATGGCAACATTTAGTGGTATTTTTTGTACTAGGATTGTGAAGGGGTGGTTATTTGTGGATTTTTCACAATCCAGCAATTTCTATAATTTCTTAAGATTGGTAGTAATATCATTTCCCAGAATTTAGCAGTAAATGACTTTCCACTTTTTATTTTTTTTATATAAATAAAAAGTGAATAATAATAGCCAGGTTTTCTGTCTTACGAAGGGCAGAATACTGAACAGGGCCTGTGGTGCTGTTTGCTTGTGTGTGTGTCTGTGTGATAGTTTGTGTCCTCACTATAATTCTTACTGACTGCCAAAGGACACTGGCCACTACACACACACACACACACACACACAGAGAGAGAGTTGTACATTATGAGGACTCCATAGGCGTCATGGTTTTTATACTGTACAAACTGTATATTCTCTCCCCTTACACTGCCCCTATCCTTAAACCTGCCCATCACTCACACACCACACACACACACACACACACACACACACACACACACACACACACACACAGCCCCTATCCTTAAACCTGCCCATCACTCACACACACACACATACACACACACACACACACACACACACACAGCCCCTATCCTTAAACCTGCCCATCACTCACACACACACACACACACACACACACACACACACTGCCCCTAAACCTGCCCATCACTCACACACACACACACACTGCCCCCTATCCCTAAACCTGCCCATCACTCACACACACGCACGCACGCACGCACGCACGCACGCACGCACGCACGCGCACACACACACACACACACACACACACATACACACACAGACACTGCCCCTATCCCTAAACCTACCCATCACACATGCGCACACACACACACATTTTTTATAAAACATTGTTTTTTATGTTTTTTAAGTTATTTGAATTACGATGACTCATTAAATGTCCTCACAAACCACGTTAAGTTGTAATACACATGTCATTATACACATTTGTGTCCTCATAAATCACATAAACAAGCTCACACACACACACACACACACACACACACACACACACACACACACAAACTTTCACAGACATCTTAGCAAGCAGAGCAAAATATACAGTTCTGCTCATAGATCTCATTTACTGTCTATTAAATGTCTCAAAAACATCCAGTTTTGTTCTTCCTCTTGGTTGCAGCGCGGCACCTTGTTAACACAGCTGTGATTCCTGGCAGACTGATCATAATATTTGCCGCCATCTGTGATCAGCTAAGTTCAGTGATGAGTTGATGGAACATGATTGGTTGAAATCCACATGCAAAGGCCAGTACACTGAGGCACAAAAGAAATATTTCATGTAAATGTCAGGCAGTGAATCATCAGTCCGTTGTTCTGATGATCTCAGCTTGTGCAACAGCGAGTCCTTGCTGAAGAGAAAAGCTTTCATGCTTCCGAACAGCCTCTTCATTCCCTGTCAGACTCTCCAAACTTGCAGTAACAGTGTCTCGTTTCGTGTCTCTGCTACTGGCTATGTTTCTACAGATGGAGCCAATGGAATCGTAATGGTTTTGTCAGTACTTATTTGAAGCATCATTTACCTTCCACTTGATTATTTAATATCTCATTATGCTCTGCTTCTGTGCTTCTATTCTTCTCAGGCGCCTGGCCGTCGCCCCTGCATCCACGGGACGTGACCTTGTTCTTCATGGCAGAGAATTTACATTTCAATATGCATGAAGAAGCAACTAAACAAAATCTGTGATTATAATTAGAGAATGGTAATCAGAGCTATCTAATGACCGGGGTTGGGAAAGGAGAGGTGTTTGCAACTTAAATCAACAAATGACAATCATTTTAGGGCAAATACATGGCGATAGTAAAGTGGGTCATTCAAGGGTTGATTTGCATACCCAAATACCTGCACACATCCAAACGAAGATCATGT
>JARPMJ010009270.1:0-28418 GCA_033366665.1 Phoxinus dragarum | reverse complement strand
ATCCTGAATAAATTATACGGTGGCCCAGTAGTGCACAACACAATGAAATTTAAAAAGCAAACATAAGTCCACAACACAACGAAAATACTAAAACGTATAATTTGTATTAATTAAAATTAGTTTTAACATTCAAAAACAGACATGTTCAAAATCTAAAGCTTGATTGTATTGGTAGTAGACTGACTTACTACAGCTGACTTTTTTTTCCCAATATCTCCCTTTATTTATTTAGAGTAAACAATTATTTTTAAGGAAATTTCTGTAATATAATAAAAGTTTTTGTCTTTTATCATATTTCAAAGGTTGTAGTTCCTATTAACCAGACTGACTTACAACCGGTGAAATTGTGCCAATAGATCCCTGTATGCACAGTAAACAATTTGTTTTTTATAAAAACATTAGTCCTAACTGTAAAGGTTCACCTAAAGGTTATTTTTCATGTCCCAAAGCTTGTGGTAGATTCCTAGTGACCAGACTGACTTAGGTGAAATTGTGCCAATACCTTCTGTAATTCTGCAATTGACCAAATGGTTTTTATTTTTATTTATCAAATTATATTATAATAAATTATACATTTTAACCACTTGGTGGAATTGCCAGATGTTCCCTTAGGGGATCCTGTGATGTGGGTAGCGTGTCAAAGCATTCTTGAGTATAAATACGCAGCTAATTCATGGTGATTTTTAAGTATATTTAATGTCGATATACAATGGTTACATACTGTTAAACCTAATCGTGGTATTGACATCTTAAGGACTGCCGACTATATAGAATAATGGCAAGGAAAACAGACTTTATCGCGCTTCGAGAGCCCTCCAGTGTTGCGGCTTTATTTAGTTGTGTTGCGGCTTTATTCCGTTGTGTTGTGGATTCATTTCGTTGTGTGGTGAACTTATGTTTTCTTTTTAAATTTCGTTGTGTTGTGCACTACTGGGCCACCGTACTGAACAGGTAAAATACAAACTTGCAAAACAGTAGAACATAGAAAGTAAGACAGGTGAGGATGAAGGCCAGGTGAGGAGGGTAGTGATGGTGTCAAGTGGAAGAAGAGCGACAGCACTTCTGATAATCCTGCAAGAAATGATAAGCACAAATCAATCATTGAGGCAAAACATACAACTATTCATCAAAAAACCTAGCTCACATTATCAACACCTTTAAATGATCGGCAAAAACTTGTGCATGGGCCCATGCAGTGACTGAATTTTTTGCCTATGGGAGTCCACCTTATTTTTCACGTAAGAGTGGGCACGGCCATTTGTAAATACTTCCAGTTATTTCTAGATGTACACAAATCGTATGCTGCTTGAAATTGCAAACTGGTATTTATAGCTATTATTTGAATTACATTTATCTCAGGAAAGATATTCAATGGATATATAAACTTAGCTAGAAAAATAACTTTAGAGGTGAATTTCGCTATATATATATTATTCTAAATAAATATATTATATTTGATTATATTTTTACTTTACCTGTAGTCTTTATTATTTAATGTATGTTTGAGTACATTTAAAACTTTAAAGAAATAAATATTTGACATTAATTGTGTTAATTATCAATACTGATATGACTGCTATTAAACTTTTTATCAAGATATTTTTTCCACAACTGCAAATCAAAAAACTGCATTGGCATTTCTGTCTGTCTTTCAGAAATCAGATCTTTTTTTTACCCTTTCATGTTTTAATTCAAACTTATTTAAAGAAATGTTACAATTATAATAAAAATATATAATTTATGAGTTATACAAAGCATGTATATTAAATGGAAACTGTGAAGGGAAATTTGTCCAGTTCCAGGTTTAAGCCAGTTCCACCATTTTTGCATTTTTCTAAATACAGATTCAGACACAAATAAATGTGAGATTTCTGGAGATACTGGCTCTAATATTACTCTTACCTTAATGATTCAGCCAATCTTATTCAGCAAAGTCCCTGATTATGGATAAGGCATGGTCTTCCTCCGAACAATCCACTTCTCCTGCTCACCTGGAACAGTTCACAAACAATTTGTAGCATCATCTGTAATATGTCACATCACAATAATAGGGGATAAGTTCTAAACCATCACTTATGCAAAACCATATTGGTGTTACTAATATAAATAATTTTGTAACAAAAGTGTATGAATATAACAACAACTCTTGCAGGGCATTTTTGCCTCCATGTCTTTCAGTAATTCTAGCTGTATTATAATCGGCTCATCACGCAGTTTAAGCTTGTGGGACTCTCAAGGCGTATTTTGTTCGAAAGAAGTAACAGTTTGCACATAGTTAAAACAACAATTACGATATCGTAGCAGACAATTAATGTCACACTTAGCTTTTTTTTGGGACAAAAATGCACACTTATAAGCGCTTCCCGCGGTCCATCAGGTATTAAACTGAAGTTAAGATGTGCGCGCAAGGTCCTGGCAGATCGCCAGGTCAGGTCCTCACAGACGTGTAAAAGCGTGAACATCAAAGCAGTTCTTTAAAGACGGGCAGTTCTTAAACTAACTGACATTTTGGTTTGCATAAAAAATAAAGATTCATCACTAACCAGATATTTATGGCGAAAACTATGCAGGCAGACAGCGACACGAGACAAAGGCTAAGTTGCTCAGAGAACTGAAGTTCTTCATAAAATGGCAGTTTGTGGTTGTTTTTCGCGGTCATTTCGTATTAATGTATTTAAATTTACAGAAGGCTAACATGTTCCAAGCTACATCGAAACCTTAGTATAATTTAGGCTACACACAAACAAATGTTGAGAAATGAAATACGTTGAATATGCGGTCAGCTATTCAACTAACATTGAAGTTATAAGCTAGAATCCATGTATGCATGAAAATATTAAGATTTATTACTCACCACACGACGAAGTTCCAGGTCGGCAGAGAAGACACGATGCACTGACATCACAGAAAACTATTTAAAAGAAAAAAGCGCTCTCATGCACCCCCCACTGATAGAAATTAAGAGTGTTATGGTCACCCAGTGCTTTATGTAAGAATAATGTTAGTTAGCTAGCAATTTTAGAGCTAAAATTTGCAGCTCTGCAAATTTGTGTGTGCTGTTTTTTCGCGGTCCATTTGCACTGCTGTATTTAGATTTGCAGTAACTGATAATTTCCCAGAATGCATTGCAAATCTACAGTAACTAACTGTTAATTGTGTTCACAGTACAGAACTGTTGAAAAAACGAAATAATACTGTGAAAACAACAAAATCTACAGTAACATACTGTTCAAAGGTTATACAGCAATAAACTGTTGATAAAAACAGTATAATACTGTGAAAACAACATAAATCGTTTACAGTGCACGTATTTATTATTCCCACTAGTCAAGGCTGTTTTGCACCCAAAACTATGGTATTTATATCATAATTTTCCCTCCACTTTCTGACCGTTTGATGCCATTGACTTTAAGGATGATGCCATTGACAAATGGAGACGTTGTGTGTTAATGTATTCATGATGTCAGAAGCTTGTTGGATGTTCGGTACACAAGGATTGTGTAAAAATACTTTCCGTTCAAAAGTTTAAGGTCGGTAAGGTATTCATTTTTTTGAAAGAAGTCTCTTCTGCTCACCAAGGCTGCATTTATGTGTGACCCTGGACCACAAAACCAGTCACATGGGTAAATTTTTTTGCTATTGAGATTCATACACCATCTGAAAGCTGAATAAATAAGCTTTCCATTGATGAATGGTTTGTTAGGATAGGACAATATTTGGCCTGAGATACAACTATTTGAAGATCTGGAATCTGAGGGTGCAAAAAAATCTAAACATTGAGAAAATCTCCTTTAAAGTTGTGCATTTATGTTCACGATTGTGCTGCATTCACTCACAAAAATATTAAACAAAAATACATGTTTTATATATTTACAGTAGGAAATTGACTAAATATCTTCATGGATCATGATCTTTACTTAATATCCTAATGATTTTTGACATAAAAGAAAAATCCAATTTTGACCCATACAATGTATTGTTGGTTATTGCCACAAATATACCCGTGCGACTCGAGACCAGGGTCACATTTGATTAAAAATACAGTAAAAACAGTAATATTGTGAAATATTATTACAATTGCAAATAAATGTTTTCTATTGGAATATATTTTAAAATGTAATTTATTCCTGTGATCAATTTGCTCCAGTCGTCAGTGTCACATGATCCTTCAGAAATCATTCTATGATGATGATTTGCTGCTCAAAAAATGTCTGATAATTATCAATGTTGAAAACATAGTTGTGCTTCATATTTCACATGCATGTTCTTTTTCAGGATGTTTTGATTAATAGAAAGTTCAAAAGAGCCGCATTTTTTTGAAATAGAATCTTTTGTAGCATTTTAAATGCTTTTACTGTCACTTTTGATCAATTGAATGCATCTTTGATTAAAAGTATTAATCTTTCTGACTTATTATGTACACAAACAATGAGAAATTTCCCAAATCCCCCTTTTTTCATTAGTCCGTGCAGAGACGTCAGCTGTTAATGCTCTCAAGGCCTTCCGACGGTAATCAACATTAATTTCACACTGAATGAGCATGGAATTGTTACCAAACTACAAATCCAATTTGTCCAATATAATCAGTCCATGAAGCCTAGCCTCCTAATTGCCATGCGTTTAGTGTTTCCTCTAATCAGTCATTGACTGACAATAGAACATCGGTCTCACCGTTTCATTTGTGATCTGGCGACTGTGTTAAACTTGTTACTGAGTGTGAATCAAAATATCTTTTCGTCTGTGAGGCGTACAGATATTATGATGGGTTTGATGACAGATTTTTAGTGTTTGGACTTGCTGAGATTTCTACCGCTTTCTCTTTCTCTAGCGGTGTTCACACAGGTCAGTTTTGTATATAAACAGCCAAAATCACATTTCATTTGATATTTGTAATTCCGAATGTAACTGAATACATTTTGCACTACTGGTGTCATCAGTGTCAGTAACATTCTTACCATGCCGTGAACTATACTAATTTATTATTTATTAGTGGTATTACACAGGAAATTGTCAATTTTTTTTAAAATATTGATGTACATCATCAGTATCAGGAATGCAATGTGGGATTGGTGCATCCCTAAAACTAAAACATAGGTATGAGAAGTTCTTCTAATTTTATATAATAGCGAATTGGTGCATCCCTAAAACTAATACAAACACACTCTAAAAAATGCTGGGGTTTTTTAACTTTTAACTTCAATACTTCTAGGCTTGCATGTGTAAATTACTTGGCATGTAATTTGTTCATTTAACACGGCAATATTTGCTATTATATAAAATTAGAAGAACTTCTCATACATACACTCTAAAAAATGCTGGCTTGATTTAACCCAATTTTGGGTCAAATACGGACAAACCCAAACATTGGGTTACATTTTTAAATTGCATTTTTGATTGAATGTTTGGGTTTGTCCATATTTGACCCAAAATTGGGTTAAAACAAGCCAGCATTTTTTATAGTGAAGGTATGAGAAGTTCTTCTAATAATAGCAGATTGGTGCATCCCTAAAACTAATACATACACACTCTAAAAAATGCTGGGTTGTTTTAACCCAATTTTGGGTCAAATATGGACAAACCAGCCATTGGGTTACATTTTTTAATTAAATTTTTGATCCAACGTTTGTGTTTGTCCATATTTGACCCAAAATTGGGTTAAAACAAGCCAGCATTCTTTAGTGTAGGTATGAGAAGTTGTTCTAATTTGATATAATAGTGGATTGGTGCATCCCTAAAACTAATGGCGCTTTTCCACAGCATGGTACGGTACGGCTCGGTTCGGTACGGCTCACTTATGGCGCATTTCCATTGCATGGTACGGTACGGCACGGCTCGCTTCGGCTCGCTTTAAATGGTACCACCTCTATTGAGGTTCCAAGCGTACCGTACCGATACTAAATGTGACGTGAAAACACTGCAGATCACTGATTGGTCAGACAGAATCGTCACTTCAGCGTCATTGTATTTGCGACACGAGACACCAAACCCGCTAGATTTAAATAGCCAGACAACAGCCAATGCGGGTAGCACCTGTTTTTAGAGTATTTACTTGACAAAAGAAGTTTAAAAAAAAAATCACACAAGAAATGGCTGAATCGTGGTCAGTGGACGAGGTGCAGACGTTCCTCTCGTTGGTTGCCGAGGAGCGGAAGTAGCACAGCTCTTAGCCGCACACGGCTACCACCGGACCTACAAACAGTGTAGGGACAAATAAAAAAAATAAAAAAGTGACTACCGAGCCAGTAGAGGCGGCAACTATTAACGATCAGTCCCATCCACTTTGAAGCGGGTACTAACTGCAGTGGAAAAGCAACCGAGCTAAAGCGAACCGAACCGTGCCGAGTCGAGTCGTACCACGCAGTGGAAAAGCGAAGCGAGCCGAACCGTTCCGCGCCGAGTCAAACCGTACCGAGCCGTACCATGCACTGGAAAAGCGCCATAATAGCCTACATAGATATGAGATTCTTCTAATTTTATATAATAGTGGATTGGTGCATCCCTAAAACTAATACATATGAGATTCTTCTAATTTTATATAATAGCAAATATTGCCGTGTTAAATGAACAAATTACATGCCAAGTAATTCACACATGTGAGCCTAGATGTATTGACTTAGAAAGATAGGAGAACCTCACAGAAAGCGCTGGTTTGAGCAGAAAATCATAACTGGGCCCTTTAGCTTCCAGTGTTTTTCTCTCGGATGAAATCAGACATGAAGTCTATGCAGACAGGATGGATGTCACTGCTAAACTTTGCAATATATAATAATAGCCAGTGAAGAAACCCGTGAAAGCAGATCTCGGGCCGATGTGTGTGTCTTCTGAGATCATTATGTCCCATTACGTCTCTCAGGGCCGCTCAGCGCCGCCGCAGCGTTCGCCTTCAGCTGTATTTCACGGTGGAAAAAAGGAAAGCTCTCCTTTATGAGAATAATTTATCACTATTAGAACAGTGCCTCTCCAGAAAACAGGCTCAAACGCTTTTCCAAAAGAATTATGTATCAGAAATTAAGAATGCAGTGGTTTGCCAGAGCGCTCCGGCCCGTGGGGAACCATTTACGGCCCTCGAAAGAACCCGCGCTGCCAGGACGGCGTAATAAAACATTTGTGCTTCTAAGCCGCTCAGAACGGCTCTCGTTTTCCTTCCTGTCAGCGAGAAACACGGTATAAACAAGGCCGTGTGTGCGTCGCCTGTAAATGCTTTCATAATTCATATCGGTGCAACTGGAAGTTGTTTTGGAGATCTTCAGCTTTGCGTGGATAATATATCGCTGGTCTGCAGGTAGATTTGTTTAGTTAATAGCTTGATGTTGGAATTACTGGATCATAAATATATATCTTTTTTTTGGAGTGCTCTTACACCATGTCATAGATTTATATTTCCTTCATGTTACTGAAAGTAAAACCTGATTCTTTTTTAAAGGCCAAAAAAGAAAATTCTGTCTTTATTTACTCGCCCTCAAGTCTTTCCAAACCTGCATGCATTTCTTCTGCAGAACACCAAAAGTAGTTAGTTAGTTAGTTAGTTAGTTATTTAGTTAGTTAGTTAGTTAGTTAGTTAGTTAGTTAGTTAGTTAGTTAGTTAGTTAGTTAGTTAGTTAGTTAGTTAGTTAGTTAGTTAGTTAGTTAGTTAGTTAGTTAGTTAGTTAGTTAGTTAGTTAGTTAGTTAGTTAGTTAGTTAGTTACTCAACAGTTTTGGTTCCCATTGACTTCCATTGTATTTTTTGTCAATGAGAACCAAATCTGTTCGGTTACCAACATTATTAAAAAAGATATATATTTTATGTTCCACAGAACAAAGAAAGTCATGCAGGTTTGAAAGGACATGACAATTATAATTTATTTTAATTTAATTAATACACTGAAGAAGAAGATTTTTTTTTTAACTTATTTGACTTGTTTTCCAAATATCTAAACTTTCTTGAATCAAGATATCAGTATCTTGTTTTCTTATTGTGTTTTTGAACACTTAATATTCAACAATATTATTGATCTGCATGCATTGACACCGTTATATGAGAACTGAACTGAGCTAGACGATGACATCACTGTTTTCAGAGCGGCTATATATATTTATATAAAAATTAACTTAACTTTTTTACAACAAAAAATGAACCATCATTGAACTTATACGCTGGACTATAATGCCATTTTCTTCTAGATTTGCTGAAACAAACTGTGTTGCATTTTTTTTTCTGTTATAACTGTAAAGCTGCTTTGAAACAATCTGTTGAATTTACTTTTAAAAAAATACAAAAAGGATTATGCTAAAAAAGTCAATTTTTTTCTGACCCCATTGGCAAATGTTTTTTCTCTCTCTTGTTTTAAAGAAATAATTCCCCCTAAAAATTACTATTTGTCATAATTTACTCAACCTCACGTTGTTCCGAACATGAATGAGTTTTTCATGAAATATATTTTAATGAATGTTGGCAACCAGACACATTGACGGCACCCGTTGACTTCCATAGTATTTTATTCTCCTACTATGGAAGTCAATGGGTGCTGTCAAATATCTTTGATGATACAATATTCATTTTTGAGGGAACTCTTTAAGCTGAAACCCACCATGTTGATAGATTTCTTCAGAAAACGACTTAACATCTTATGTCATTTTGTTTGTATCTTGATTTAAGAATGTTTAGATATTAACTAAACATTAAGTTACTGTAATATAAGTAACTGTACTGGAAAACGAGACAAAAATACTAAACAGGAAAATATTTTTTTGCGGTATATCCCTTTAAATGGTGATGTTGTTTTTGGTCAGTTTGGCGTTATATAAATGAAACTGAAGATTGCAATGCTGTATGTTTGCAAACCTGTGCAAATGTAGATTGTATTTCCTGCAAATATTGAAACAAATATTTTCTGTTTTACACCAACAATTAGCATAATCAGGCCAGTTAACGAGGACTGTCAGTGTTTTTATCGTTCATCAGCTGGAAAAAGTGATGCCAACTCTATAGTTGTGGTGTGGACTCATAGAACTAGAATGATTATTAAAACTTTATAGTTATTGTTAAAGTTAGTGTGAATTGAGCTTTAGTGTTTGTTAAATGATTTGAACAACCTAATAACCCTAACTGCTGTCCTTAAACTTTTGCATTCTCCATAAAATGTTAAAATATGCTTTTGTTTGCATTCCATACAACTTTTGTGACATTTTGCACTGTTGAGTGTTAATGTTGGTGGAAAGCCCCCTCTGTAGTGCACTAGATGAACTGCTCCGTTGTGTGCTGTGTCTATGTCTATCTGTCATAGAGGGGTAGAGGTGGGGGTGTACTTTATACATGTATGTTTTTTTTTCGAAGACAAACATGAGAGACAGGATTGTGGACGCCTCACACACACTCTTCCCTGCGCTGAGATTTACTCGCATGTTCTTTAGATGGTATAATACAAACTCATTTTGGTGATTTACAGCATCAAACTGAGTTTTTGTCTTATTAGATTCATCTTAAAGGGATAATTCACCCAAACGATGAATATTCTATCATTTACTCATGTTGTTCAAAAACTTTATTTCTCCTGTGGACCATAAAAGGAATCAACTGAATAACATTGTGCCCTGTTGACTTTCAATGTATATGAATAAAATTTTTTTTCGAAATATCTTTTCTTGTGTACCACAAATTATAGTTTTGAACGGCATGAGTATTGTACAAAGATACATTTTTCATTTTTGGATGAACTGTCTCCAAGTTACAGTATTGCAAGTGTGTGTGATCAAGTAAAATTGTGGTTGGCAGTTATTTTACATTTTACAAAGGAAATGTGCTATGCATTATGGACAAAAAATACTATCATGATTTTTTTTTTAACAATATTTTGCAATTTCAAATTAATCATGTTTTTGAAACAATATATCGTTACACACATACTTGTCTGTATAATTCTTTGGAAGTGGTGACCGCGCATGACACCGGCTTTATTGGCGATATGTGGGCACCATGTCTGCGCCTCGGCTTGTGCTCGAACAAGAGCCTTGCCTCCTGCCATCACCAAACCACAACCTGCAGTCTCTGTGCGAGTTCTTGTTTTTAATATATGAAGGACAGCAAGTTAAGCAACATCATATGAGCAAGAGTGCCGTTTTCCTGAATATCAGCATGTTTGAACACAACAGTTCAATAAACAAGTAGTTAATATTTGCTGACTTACATTTTAGACAGTTTTTGCTCTATTTTGCCAATAAAAATAATTCCAAACAAATCTAGTTCAGAGCAACACAGCGATGTTTCGTTTCTGAATGAATCTGCGTTTTTGAACGAACCATAATGAATCACTCAACGACTCACAACGAAACGCCGTTTTGAACGAATCGTTTGACTGAATAATTCAATTACTCTCAGTTAAGATAATGAGCTGCTGCCACCTAGTGGTGGATTAGTTAAATATTTAACAGGATCATTTCATCACAGTTAAAGAGATAGGTTGCGTAGATAGTATGCATTTATAAATAGACTATTACGAGTGAAATATGAGATAACATTGTTGAATATAACAGAGATAATAAAGTAATTGCGTGTAATGTCTGTCTCTTTTTCTGATATGGGAGCCTCCAGCTGTTTCTTTAAAACACCTCCGGAGTGCAAAGGTGCATAAATGAATATCTCTGCATGAATGAAACAAAAACTCCTGTATTACTGATTTGTGTTCACCTGATTGGGAATTTACCATTGTAAACGCACGCAGGCCGGACGGACGTCTTTAACAGTTGCGCTTGTGTCTTTTGCAGCATCTCACGCTTGCCATTGCATTCAATACAGCGCTCAAGACAAAAGAAGTGAAACTTTTAAAAAGCACATGTCTAGACCTGTCTTGTGTTTTTAACCACAAAAAAAATGTATACATCATCTCTCCTGTATCTTTAACAGGTTTGTACTGGTTTCAGTTGTAAGTCGCTTTGGATAAAAGCGTCTGCTAAATGACTAAATGTAAATGTTTTCTGGTCCAGCAGGTGAAAATGGAGCATCTGATCACTTAGTAAAATAGCAGCGCACTCTCCTCAACAACACGCGTGATTAAGGAATCATTGAAACGCTGCAGGGCGATCCAGTTAACAGTTAAGTATGAGCTTGGCTTAGCAAACACTACTAATTATTGCATTGGGTTGGACGTGTTTAGTGGCGCTGAAGTGGCCACATACCCAAACACAAATCCTCAAAGCCTGCTGGGATTTCTTTGCAGAAAGGAAACCTCGAAGTCACGCTTCTGTTTACAAACAGACATGTCTCTGAAAAGCGAAAGGATACACCTGGACGTCTTCGAAGGACACCCTTCCCGCTGAATGGACGCAGAAATCCTCCTCATTGTATTTTTCTGCTACATTTCTGATGCTAAATTCATGAGGGAAAGGAGTTAGAAAGAAAGAAAGTCTGGCCTCAATAAACATGCGAGTCGTCGTCCATTCAGGCGGCGAGGACCGTATTGTTTGTTTGCTATGGCCTGGTTTCCAGAGACCCCAAGAGTGGCCCAGTGAAGAGGGTTCAGAGAACAATGGTGCTCCTCATTGAACGGGGCGAGGACTGAACACCCTTTCTGGAAGTATGGCCCGGCCCGGCCGCTCTCTGCTCACGGATGAGTGACAGCTGAATCGTTGGGCAAGTTTTTCCCAAGCACGGGCTCATAGAGCTTCACTGCACAGGCCGAGTGTGTGTGTGTGTTTGAGCGAGCGAGTGGAACTAGGATGAAAACGTGTGTGTGTGTGTGTTCAGGCTGCAGCTGCGGATCTGGGAGGTCCTGTGCCATTGTCAGCCACACACAATGGTAAGAGGAGCAAGAGATGTTTCTTTACAAAGCAACTGCACTCGCTGCCACAGAGCGCCGAGCGCCAGGAGAAAAGAATAAAGATGTCATTGATGTACAAAGAGGCTGCATGTGATGACTCATGTGAATCTGAGACGCTCACTGACTCAAACACACACTCGCAGAGAGGTGCGTCTGCGAAACACGAATCCAGAAAGAACATTCTTGGCCTTTTTCTTGCTTCGATTAATGATTTTTGGAACTTCGTATTAGTTTAGAAGTAAAATAAGTTATTTTGAAAGCAAAGCCTTAATTTTACCGTGGCAATTTTAATGTTAAAATACTTTCTCATATCACAATTTATGTATGGTGTATATATATATGTATTTATTACATTTTGCTTTGATTTAAACTTTTATAAACCACTATATGTTTTATTTATATATGCTATCGTTCAAAATGGTTTGAAAGAGGTCTCATGCTCACCAATACTGCATTTCCTTTTATCAAAAATTTAATTTATCTAATTTATTCCGGTGATCAAAGCTGAATTTTCAGCATCATTACTCCAGTCATCAGTGTCATATGATCCTTCAGAAATCATTCTAATAACTAAATATTTTATGTTAAAATACTTTCTTATATTGCAATTTAATATGCAAAGTCAACTAAGTTTTTGGGGCAGGACTGCCTGTTATTCGACCAATTGGGGACGGATGAGTGTTTGGAAAACCTATATGAAAAGCATCATTTTAGCAATTATGTGCTGCAGAAATGACATACTTAAGTGATAAAAGACTAAACTAATAATTTGTACCTCAAAAGACAACTCATCCAAAGAAGAAAAACCTGTCATCTTTTGCGGACCATTACTACACCATAACTTCTATAGAAACACAAAGTTTAGCAGACTGTTTCATGTATGTTTTTTTCCATACAATAAAAGCATAACTAGTTGTCAAGCTCCAAAGATCTCCTAAAAAAGTATTCTATACAACTCCTGTGCTATATTCCAATTCTTCTGAAGTCCTACAATAGTGTTGTGTAAAAAAAAAAAAAAAAAAGACTGCCGTTATTCACTCAAACTCTTGCTCTTTGTTGCAGCTCTCACATGTCATTCACCCTTCTGCATGTTCTTACTTGCATGGGACGTCACAAGACACCCGAAAGACGCCGTTCGACATCAAACCTGGTTTTCACCTGTGCCAGAGGGAAGATACTTTATTAGGTCACCCGTTCAACTGTTCATTAACACGAATATCTAATCAGCCAATCGTATGGCACTCCTGTCAGCTGAGAACAGAAAACCTGAGGCTACATTACAATTCACACAGACTCACCAAAACTGGACAATGCAAGATTGAAAACCGTTGCCTGGTCTGACGAGTCTGGATTTCTGCTGCAATATTCAGATGAGGGACAGAATTTGGCGTAAACCACATGAAAGCATGGATCATCCTGTCTTGTATCAGAGGTTCAGGCTGCTGCGGTAATGGTGTGTTATACATTGGGCCCCTTAGTACCAATTAAGCATCTCTTAAAGCCACAGTCTACCTGAGTATTGTTGTGGACCATCTCCATCTCTTTATGACCACAATAGACTATATTTTCTGACAGCTACTTCCAGCAGGATAACACACGTCGCAAAGCTCAAATCATCTCAAACTGGTTTCTTGAACATGACCGTGAGTTCACAGCGTCAAACATCACAGATCTCAATCCAATAGAGCAGCTTTGGGATGTGGAGGAACGAGAGATTCACATCATGGATGTGCAGAAGATAAATCTGCTGCAACCGAGTGATGCTTTCATGACAATATGGACCAGAATCTCTGAGGAATGTTTCTAGCACCTTGTTAAATCTGTGCTAAGAAAAATTAAGGCAGGTAAAAGGGGTTCGACACAGTACTGGCAAGGTGTAGACTACCTAATAAAGTGGCTGGTGAGTGTGTGCATGCATTTTATTTTATTTTATTTCCATATTTATCTCTGTCTCAGGGTTGTAGGAACTATTTGGACAGCAGAGGGGGGAACTGACATGGGTGTTGCAAAAGTAATTGGACAAATGTAGAAATGTCTACAAAATGATTTCTCCACCCGAGACTCAAGCATGCTGCTCAATTAAAGATCTTGTCCTAAAACCATAAACCACTCAGAAACACAAAAGTGCATTTTTCATGGTTGTTCTTATTATTGTTCTGCTTTCGCCGTTACCCAGGTGATGTATGCTGTGGTTCTCCATCGGCCCGTCCTGACCCCAATGCAGCTCCATGGATCAGCACCAGCCTAATAGCAGAGGCAGCGGCGCATGGCCTTTAAAAGCGCGCGTGGAATAAAGTTCAGGTGTCAGTAGTTCAACTGATTTATAATGGCGAGGCGCATCTTGATTAAGTGCTGATGTCACCAGATTCCTCAGCGCTCATTTGCCGAATCAAACCGTGCAGATCCAACAAACAAGACAAATGGTCGAGTGAGTTGTGGTAACCTTTGTGTTTCCCTTTCAGGCTTCATCCAATCATGTGCCGGCGGAAGTGCAGCGCTCTCCGATTTGTTTTATTTATGGCTTTGCTCCTCGCGTAATGCGCTGGGACTTTGGGCGGGAAGCACATACAAATGAGCAGTGTGTTTTCATGCATGTGTGTGTTTTCTGCTCCGCGGACCTGTCACGCCGACAATAATCAGCCATTTTTTTAAAACCTCGTTCTCCTCTAACTATCACCCCGCCATTGCCGAGTAGACAGACAAGTCCTCCACGTGTCGGTGTCTGCTGCCGTCAACGTTCAATTATTCTTCCCCTTCCTAAAGCGCCTACAAAGAATACATCACAGGCTCATTCGAGGGGGGAAAGTATGAAAAAAACAGCAGCGACACCGATCGGTTGCCGGCAGTGTCATTTGTGAATAAACAGCGTGTCAGTCTGACTGTTTTTTTCCCTCTGGTTGCAGACAGGCCTGTCAGATGCTGGAGGAGAGACACCTTTCTCCTGACAGCTGGAGCTGGAGATAACCAGAGCACCATCACACCGACTTCCCCAGTTCCCCTCAGTCCCTGTGATGGGTTAAAAGAGCGGGTCAGTTTTTTGTTTTGTTTTCTAACCTGTTTATTGAAGGGATAGTTCACCCAAAAATGAAAATACATAAAAGACAGGCTAAAAAGTTTGATTCGACTGTAGTTTACATATTCTTAAAGGGATAGTTCACCCTAAAATGATCATTCTGTCATCATTTACTCACCCTCAAGTTGTGCTAAACCTGTATGAGTTTCTTTGTTCTGTTGAACACAAAAGAAGATATTTTGAAGAATGTAGACAGTGGATGGGCCATTAGTATGGAAAAGAAAATACTATGGAAGTCTATGGTTCCACACAACTGTTTGGTTACCAACATTCTTCAAAAATATATATTTTCTGTTCAGCGGAAGAAGGAAATTCGTACAGGTTTGGAACAACTTGATGGAAAGTAGATGATGAGAATATGTAAAGTCAAATAAATAAACTGTTTTTTAGCTTGACTTTTATAGGTTATGTCGCTTGAATAATTGCACTACATTTGAAAATTATGAGATTTAACCTTGTGAAAAAGTAGCAGCATTCTTTCTTCTTCTTTTTATAAATAGGTTGATACAGAAATAATATACTTTAAAAGAATACACAAGAAGTATGAGCTGAATGTAATGTTTTTGGACACTTAATTCCATGTTATTTGCAATCAAATTAAAATGTATTATAGTTTATATTTAGCCTATATTAAATGCAATTGGCTGAACTTTAGAATGCTTTTATTAGAATTACATATTTATATGTAATTTCACAATAGTGTCTTTGAAATATTGCCAAAGCTTAATGTACTGACAAGCATTTATGGTAAACTCAAATATTCATCAATGTAATTTCTAGTGAAACTTGAATGTCATGCATATTTGTGATTACACATTTTCAATGATGAAGTTGCAATTTAATACACTTAAAATAGATTAACTTGTAGTGTAATATCAAATAACACACTGCAGTTTAAATTAAAATAAAGTAGCTTTATACATTTATAAAAATTTTTAGACGCTTTTATCTAAAGCGCCTTTCAAATGAGGAATACAGCAAGCGATTCATCGTGAAGAGGCAAACAGTGCAGAAGTGCTAAAAATACAAAGTTTCAGACATTGCTTAGAGTATCATAAGAAAGGATTAAAGGATTTTTTCTGATTTAAAATGTACTTTAAAGTAAAACTTTTCACTTGGCATTATTACAAAATGTGTTTAAGTGTAGTGTGTTAAGAATCATATTCATGAAAGTGAACTTTTAATAGACTTCAACAACCTTTTATTTCATTAATAATATCTGCAGATACAGTTTTTAAAATAAATATTTTTAAGATCTGTGCACGTTCAATACAATTAAGCACTGTTTCACAATTAGGCATCATCTTACGATACATAAAGTATTATTAATACAAACAGATAGAGGGGATTTTCGTCTCAAGTGAAATTTGTCAGAAAGATGCGGAGAGGACTCGCCACTTAAACGCTCCCATTGTCCTGTCTGGAGATGGGAATGACTAATTGGTCATAATTGTTGGTAATTCCCCATGCGTCCATCTCCTTTAGGCCATTCCTGTGTGGTCAAGAAGGAGATATCCGTTATTGATGTGACAACGCAAAATTGAAAACCTTTGGCGGCGCGTCAACCCCTAATTAATCGCTCTAATTTCATCTCACCACGGCTCTTCAGCCATCAAATGAATGCGATTACGGTGGCGAGAGCCATTTTGTTGCTCAAGCACAGGAGGTTACTCATGCTAATTAGCGGCTAGCCTGGAGAAGACAAGGGCCTGAGGGTCGGCCAGAAGAGTCCTAAATAGAGCTAAACGGTCACATAATGACCTCAGGAACACGTAGCCATGCTCGTTCTCATTTTCATAATGTATTACACTCAAGTCCACTTGGACACAATGGGGCAAGAGGCGATTAGCAAACGCTGGCCTCAACCTTGAGGCCGTGCTAACTGATACTTAGCCTCCGTTGAGTCACACGGCGCTCGTGTTAATGAATTTTGGTCTCATAAACTGGTCATTATATGAAATGGACTCCTAGTTTGATATTTAAAGTTCATTTTTAAACATGTCTATCTGAAAAAAATGTATGTTAATACATGTATAGACTCCATTGGGATATAATATGCTTTCAGAAAAACTGTTTAATTTGAGATTACAAAACACAAGGACAATTTAATGCTGATATTTCTACAAGTGTCCACTATTAAGTTAGCATATTATCATATATGCATCTACTATGCAAATTCATGATGACAGAATTGACATTTGAGGATCTTCCCCATACTGACAAACATAGCGTAACATAGAAAAACATAAGATAATGTGTTCAAAAGATTAGGGTTTTTCTTACAGAAATTAATACTTTTATTCTTCAAGGATGCATTAAATTGATCAAAAGCAACGGAAAAGACATTCATAATGTTACAAAACATTTCTATCTCAAATAAATGCTGTTCTTTTCAACTTAATATTTCTTATAATTTGAACTTATTTCTTCACAGAATCTTGAAAAACAAAATGTATCACTATTTCCACACAAATCTGAAGCAGCACAATTGTTTTTAACATTGATAATAATCATAAATGTTCCTTGAGCAGCGAATCATCATATTTGAATGATTTCTGAAGGATCATGTGACACAGAAAATTCAGCTTTTATCACAGGATATAAATTATAATTGAACGTATTCAGATATAAAATGTTATTTTTTATCAAATAATATGTCATTATAAAGCTAATGCCTCGCATTTTGTGGAAAATATAGTGAACTCTCATTCACCTCATCCTTCTATTAAGGCTATAAGTATCCTTCTATAAGTATTAGGCACTATTGGTGTTTTTAATCACCTGATCAGATGATAATAACTGTACATCACTAACTAAAAGCAGCAGACAGGTTGCATCTCACAGCCGTATATATGCTTAAAATATAAACACTTTACACTCACCACATTAATGAACTTCGTCAAAGATCAATAATTGATCACGGCATGTTTATTTAATGTGCTGTAATGGAGTATCAGTCTCTTCACTTTACACATACAGGCCAAAGTGTTTACCGCTTATCACCACATGATAAATATATCATGAGAACATCCTTCAATAATTGACATAATGCAAGTGCTCAGAATGCCGCTGCTAGTGGTTGGCATCAAGTGTGTGTGTGTGTGTGTGTGTGTGTGTGCCACACTGGTGCCTTGTAAACCCTACATTCTGGGGACAAAATGCCTTGTCATTGTGGGGACATATTTTGGTCCCCATGAGGAAAACGGTTTATAAATCATTCTAAATGTGAAGTTTTTTGGAAAATATCATTGTAAATGCAGAAAGTTTTCTGTGATGGGTAGGGTTAGGGGGGCGTTCACGCAGAGAGTGTTTTTCGTTCCACTGACTTTTTTTAAAAGCAAAAACGCATTCTGTGTGAACTAGCCCTTAGTGTAAGGGGATATAAAAATCATTGTCTATGGAAAGACCCCATAAAACATGAAAAAAAAAATGAGTGTGTATGTGTTTCCCAGCCGCTGGGCTGCAGGTCAGCTTGTTCTGGCGTGTTGTATGTTGTGAATGCCCGAGTCAAGGTGGTGGCGTGTTCTGCGGATGAAAGCGTGTCGGCGCTGCGGACTCCCCTCAGAGCTGGAGAATGACTGGCAGAGGAAATATGAATGCTGTCTGTTTAATGATGCCCACCAGTCCGGCCAGAGCGCATGCAGCTCATGCTAAAGTTGAAGGAGCCCCAGCAGTGTGGAGTCAGACAGGTAAAAAATACCCAGCACACATCAGCCCGATCTGAGGGATTCAGAGCCTCTACATGGGCGGCAACTCACAAATAGTGAAGCACATGACAGACTATAATCAACTGATTACAGTCATTTTGCTAAGGTAAAGTGCAATAATCTTATGAGCATAAATTTATATCGGTAAAGGCCCAATGATGTACCAATGATGACTTGTTTACTGGCGTGAGGGCGGGGCAACCTGTCACTCACATGAGATCCACCAATAGCAAACCACAATCACCCAATTAATTCCTCATAAACAAAATCAAGCCCCGCACTACATTTGTTCTTGTTCAAGAAGCCATGTCACAGAAAAGGCTATCGCAACTTCAGTTTTATGCTAACTTTAAATGCACAAGTTCTTTTAAGCAGGATGGATTCTGATTGGCTGTCAATGTTTTTATCATACATTAGTGATTCTAACTATATCATTCCTCTGTGTCGTTTGTGGTTTGGACTTAACTATTCTCATAGAATTAGAATTATTATTAAAATTATATAGTTATTGTCCTTGGTGTTATGGTTGCCTTCACAGCAATGGATACATGGAAGGATGAAGATTGTGTCACCTTTACATAGAGTACCTTAAATTGCTATTTAGTAGTCCGTTTCCGTACAACGTAGGCCTAACTCGCTGCATCGTTGAAGAAATTAACTAGCTAGTAACGACTGTTTCCTGAAAGTATTGTTGCAAATTTGTCGTTCAACCCATAGACTGTAAAAAAGAAAAGAAAAAAGGACGTTGTGTCCGTGACGTCACTCGTAGGTTTCTGACGAGCATTTTTAAAACCCAAAGTGGGCGGAGCCGGCCGTCGCCATCTTGGCAGCGCGTCACTCCCAGATAAACGAAAATGGGCAAAGAGGCGGATTAGCTGAGGTGACGTAGCGCTAACAGACAGCAGACAAATGGCTAGTAGTGACATCAGCGGCAATCCACCTGTCACTTAAGTGACTTCCCAATTGAAGAAATTAACGGAATGCATAGCTGATATAAACATTTGGATGACTAATTTCCTATTACTTAATTCTTAAAAAAAAGTTTCTAATAATTGGACTAAAAACCTCTGCATGTACTAACCTAGAGTACTGTCTAACAATTGATGGCTGCTCTGCCAAGTCTTGGTTGTCGTTAGGAACCTGGGTGTGCTCTTTGATACCAATCTTTCATTTGAAAGCCACGTTTCTAGCATCTGTAAACCGCATTCTTCCATCTTAAAAATATATCTAAATTACGACATATGCTTTCAATGAAAAATGCGGAACAGTTTATTATGGGTGGTTGCCCTGGATGCATAATAAACAAACTACAGCTAGTTCAAAACGCAGCAGCTCGAGTTCCTACTAGAACCAGGAAGTATGACCATATTAGCCCTGTTCTGTCAACACTGCATTGGCTCCCTATTAAATATCATATAAATTTAAAAATATTGCTGATTACTTACAAAGCACTAAATGGTTTAGCTCCGCAGTACTTGAGCGAGATCTTAACGCATTATAGTCCTTCACGTCTACTGCGATCTCAAAACTCTGGCCAGTCGATAATACCTAGAATATCAAAATCGACTGCAGCCGGTAGATCCTTTTCCTATTTAGCACCAAAACTCTGGAACAGTCTTCCTAACGTCTGGGAAGCAGACACACTCTGTCAGTTTAAATCTAGACTAAAAACACATCTCTTTAACCTGGCATACACCTAGAAATTATACATTCCTATTATTCAAATCAGTTAAATGATTATTAGGCTGCATCAACTTGCTAATTTTGCTCAAGATAAGGATTTATTAAGTCCACTTGTCATAAAAACAAAAATATCTGCTTCTAACCGCAGGTCCAGAGCTGTTGTTCCAACCACAATAACTTTGTGATGCTGTTTGCCAATGTTTGTTGGAACTATTGTTTCCGGAAAGACCAACTCGTTGAACTATGCTGATAACGACGGAACTTGCGACCATAGTTGGCTAACTATTATTTTTGTAAACACGCCCTAGGTAAGTAGCTATTTGAGGAACTCGAATTTACTTGGAATTTATTGTTAGCGAATCTGAGATCAGCTTGAGCTCTTAATCAACTTCGAGTACGTCTGCCAGCAGCTACATGAGGACGGTTAAATGCAGCTTGTAGCCGATCTGTGCGAAGCCTGACCCAGACCAGGGCTAAGTTTGTTGTTGACTGAAGTCAGTCTGCTCTGAACAGGGGTGGACTGTTGCTTTGCCAAGGGCTGAGGGTTTCGTAGCCAAAGGCAATGACCATCCTTTGCCCTGGGCAAAGATATGAGCGATGCAGCGAGCGAGGCCTAAAAGCATTGCTGCTTCTGCAGAGCGGATCTCCTGTCATAACTGCTTAAGAGGCACTGCTTATATTAAGGAGAAAATTGCATCTAGCTGTACTTTTTAACATATACATGCCATAATTATTCTTTTTCTCGAATAACCAACCCCTACAGTAGCATATTGTTACCATGTTTTTGGGGCATGTCCCATTGCAATAGCAAAGGTATTCTTGAAGTACCATATAAAATTGTATATAGGCCTAATAAATATGTCTACTAAAATCTAGAAATGTATAAAGATCATGTATAGCTTTGATCAGACAATTGGCATTTCTATATATATATATATATATATATATATATATATATATATATATATATATATATATATATATGAGCGAGAGGGAGAGAGACATTTACATGTAAATGTAGTGTCTGTGTGTAATATATATATATTTATATATGTTACATGCCAATGCATACAAAATCAACCAAAAAAAGTAGCATCTTATTTGGTCCATTTCCTATCCCAACTCTCTTTAAAGTACCATGTAAATACCATGATTTCTTTTTTAAGAATATTAATTCAGTATCACAATATACATTAAAGTAGCGTGAAATTACCATCTGCTATATAATTGCACATATTTTGTGATGGAATTTTTAGATTTAATTAATAATGTTTATCAGCCAACATCACAATTATAAGAAGTTATGCTATCACTTTACAATGAGGTCCCATCAGTTAATGTTAGTTAATGCATTGACATTAATGAACAGTCATATTTGTATTGACTAATGTTAACGAAGATTAATAAGTGCTATAACATATGCATTGTTTATTGTTAGTCAGTTCATGTCAGCTCAGGTCCATAAAATAATATTAACAAATACTATTTTTGATTTTAATAATGCGTTAGTGTTGAAATTAAGATTAATACATGCTTAAGAAGAATTTTCATTGTTAGTTCCTGTTAACAAATGGAGCCTCGTAAAGTGTTACCCTGTATTTTCAGTAATTTTATTGTAAGATTTTCCAAGTAAACACAAGCAGAGATTGGCATAGAGCACTTGTCTGCTATTTAACCTCTAATCTCAGTGATTGTTTTTTTTTTTTTTGTGCCAATTCTTATGCATTTCTAATTGTATGCGAGTTGAAGTTTCAATTGGCAAGGTCAGATCCAGGCAGCTCGAGCACAAAGAAAACAAGCTTTTGGGAAAGATCTGGGTATAGCCTGTCGCCATAACATAACATCGGCAAAAAAAAACAACCTCGGGCACAGTGTGCAAAGTCTTAAAGTCTTCGCTAGGTATAGGGCACGTCACAAACATCCAAACCAATGTGATGAGCCTCGGATTCTGCACAGTCATAATATTCCATATTAAAGTTTATTGGACCAGCTATTTCCAAAAGGGCTGTAGTGTGTTTTAAATAGCAGGCTCTCTCTCTATTAAAGCCTTCATCGTGTGGCTTTTTGTGGGAATGCGTTGTACATCTGGGCACCACATTGGCTTCCACGGTGGCTGGCTGGCTTTGGCACCCATCATAAGCCCATTACAACCCCGGGTTGCCAGCCCTCCAGGAGCCCGAGCGGTGGGCATCACGCCAGACCACTCCACAACCCCAGTCACACTCACTTCAACAAACAGCGGCGAGAGAAACCGGAGACGTGGAGAGTCACTGACCTAATGTTCACTGAAGGCCTTGTTTGCACTGGGAAACATCGTGTGTCGAGACCGACGTGTTGATGTGCGTGAAAACGGGAGCTCCGCAGCGTTCCTGCTTCCATTCAGCGGATGTCAGCGAGTGCCAAACATCCAGGTATGTATGACTGGGTGACCATATATTTCACATGGGCTGTAATAAAGTTAGTTTCCAAATGCTCCACTGTTCAACCATTTAAAAATAATTATCTTAATAAATTCCAGGTTCCTAGTCGCAAGAGGTTTTCAGCTCAGAAGTAACACAAGAACATACAAAACCAAACCAACAACCCAAGACACTTTACATAGGATGAGTTACATTTCTTGTCGTTTAATACGTTAAAAGTTCATTTAAATTATTTTAGATCTAATATTACTATAAAGCATTTGTGTTCCTCGGATTTATGTATAGAAGATATTTTAGATTTTTACTTCTAAAATGTTTAATCAACGCTATTTTCATATTAACTCAGATAATTCATGTGGTAAAGCCAAATACTGTTCAGTACCCAGATCCCTCTGATCATAAAGTGTGTTTTTGACTGGTTATCTTTTTTGAAGAAGAAGAACTACTTAATATTAATTAATCTACTTATGTTTGTTGCAATGCAAGCATGTAGTGTGTGTGACCAGATATGTATTATCGGATCACACCAAAATGCCTTTAGATTCCTAGTTATAAATTACCATGACAACACTGATCAAACTGGCCTCATCTTATTCTATTAATGTCCAGTTTGACTGTATTTTTGCCATTGGAGCTCTAGACGATGTGCATTGCTGTCTTTTCATAGTTTTGCTAAATGCTTTGAAATTGGTGAAATAATGAGGACCACAAAAAAAAAATAGTGATTCATTTTTTTTATATTTTTTACAGAACTGAAGATTTACATCAAAGGGGATACTGCAGGGAGTGGACTCGAAATTTCTCAATAATCTGTCAAAACTGTACAGCATTTCAACAAGCAGCCTCTGGTTACCATGGAAACATTTACCCTGTCTCCAACACTGTCACATCTTAATGGTTGAGAAAAAAAATCACCTAACCGAATGAGGGGGGAAAAGTGTTTCATTCCATAAATCAGTGTTTGTTTGTGGTGAGCTCCGATCAAGGTTTGTCTTCTTCCAAACTCTCCGCGGCCATTTTCCCTCCCAGTGCATTTTGTCGTCTCGTGAGATTGAAACGTGTTCTCAGGTTTCATACGTACTGCTATCAGATCCAGTGATTTCTGAGTGAGGTAATATGTTGGAATGAGAGTAAATGATCAGTTCTTCCTCTGTATGCATGTGTGTGTGTGTGTCTGTGCATGTGATTTACTCAACCATTTTCATCATCCGACAAATTAAAATACACATTTTCCGATGTAGTTGGTTTAGCATTGCTAAAGGGGCTTCAGTGACTACACTGCAGGATAAGGCACGTGACAGTCAGGCTAAGTTTCGCTGTTCTCATCTCGTAATTATTCACATTATAATCCAGTTTCCTCACACTGACCCCTGTGCATGAACATAAATAACAAACAAATGAATTTCCCATAAGCTGCAGCTCAGTCTCTCTCTGTAAACATGGTTGGGGAAAAATAAAAATGCAAATCAGTCGTTTCAAAGACTATTATCAACAGATCCAGACGCCAGAAGATGCAACACTCTTAAGAGCCTCGTGGCCAAACAAAGAGTTTCTCTGAGTCTCGGTTTTCTCCATTCGTAAAGTCTGGATTGGCCACATCTGTAAAGGTACAAAAGATGCCCAGGTAGATTGGTTTATGTATCAGACAGATGTAGTATGCGAGTGAGTATTTGTGTCAGAACGGTACTATGCTTTGCAAGCACGATTTCTGATTTGGATGGCTGTTGAGACGCCGCACCCATGAACGTTCTTCTGAGGAAGGTGACGAAGGTGACGTGTCTCTGTGCAAACGTGTGAGCATTAGAAGAGGCTGGTTAAGGTGCTCTGCGATGGACTCCGGCACTCGTGAACGTCCAGGCTGCCTGGCACAGAGGTCAGTACGGAGGTGACGGTGGGCATGGTGGGGTTGGTCAGGTCTGTGAGGGTGGTAGGGGTGCTGGACGGGCTCATGGAGGCGTTGGAAATCTCCGAGGCGGGTCCAGACGGTGTTCCTCCAGGCATGGTCGACCCGTCTGAAGCCTTGTCCACACCCGTGTTCTCCTGACGCAGGAGGTTTCGTCTGAACTTGGCCCGAGCGTTCTGGAACCAGACCTGCAAACCGAGACGGCAGAAGATGTGAGGACGAGGCGATGCTCAGCGGACATTTACTCCTCAAAGAGGCTAATTTTTCATTCTTTAGTTTGTATATTTTTCTCTCCGTTGTCGCTTGGTTGTTTTGTGAGCCAAATGCATTTCATTCTTTCTTGTTTCAATGATATCTGACACCGCTGGGTAACACTTAAACAAATTCATTGCTCATTGTTAGTTAATGCATTAACTAATGGGACCTTATAATACAGTTTTTATTAATCTTTGTTAATATTAACAAAAATGCAACTGTTCATGTCAGCTCAGGTCCATTAATATTAAACTATTTTAATAATGTATTAGTAAATGTTTAAATTAACATTTAACTAAGGTTAATAAATGCTTTAGAAGTATTTTACGTTGTTAGTTCATGTTAACGGAACCTGTACTGTAAAGTGTTCCCAGTGTTTTCTTTAATTTCCAGGTTCCTCATGCTTTATTTGTGCATGTTATTAATTCAGATTTGTTTTTTGTTAGAAGCAAATTAACATCATTCCATTGAGGAGAACAGGCACGTGATTTACATTTGATCACAATCTTCATTCCTCTGGTAATTTGTTGCTGAAGTGAAGGAATTTGAAATGCTCTTTTTAACTAAGTGTTTGTTTATATAAAAACGAACATCTCGTGTACTGCAATAAGCTAAAACAATAGAGTCTGACCTGTAGGACGCGCTTGGTGAGACCTGTTTTCTGGGCCAGCTGTTTCAGATCCTTGGCGTCGGGATTGTGGTTGATGGCGAAATACGACTTCATGGTCCTCAGCTGATGGTGTTTAAACGACGTTCTCATGCGCTTTGTCTTCTGGCTGGAGCTGTACTGCGAGTCTCTGTCCATCGGATCGCCATCATTCTCATTGCAGCTCAAAGCTGAATAAAAAGAAGAACCAGACAATCGATTAGCTGTGCCCCTGATATTGATCCCAAAGTCCAAACATTGCAATAGCTGAACCACAGTGTTAAAACTAGACATGCACATTAAGTTTTTTAATAGTGGAGTTCTACTTTGAATAAGTGCAGAAAGCATAAATTCAATGGGTCGTAATTGAAGCTCCTTCACTGAGCAAACAAACAATACAGTGGATCTGATGAGAGAGAGAACGCTGTGGTGAGAATGAGGTTTCTTCGATTGTCTTGAATCTGACCACATAAAGCAGCCACCATCATGTTGCTGTGTTTGCAACTTACTGCATGCATAATAATCTGCATTATGCTGTAGTCTTACATCATGATCTTTTTTTCTTTATTATAACACATCTGATTCGAAATGCAAATGTTTTAAAGCATGCAAGTCTGCATTATAATTTATTTCACTTTTTCATGTAAAAATCAACATGCTCAGCACTGGTGGGTTTACCCGCTGTTATAGCAACCCCACCCCCCACATATGGCTCTATCTTTGTTTCTGTTTTTATGATGTCTAGGATTTGATGGTGAAAAAAACGCCCACACTATCCATCTTTGGACACAAGTGTTTAGTAGATAGGCCCGTCTGAATGTGTCAGAAATGTGTTTGCGCCAGTTCCAAATTCTTGGCAGAAGTTTATGTGTTGCTAGACGCATGACAGTTCAGAATTATGTTTTCTCTGACAACTACAAATATTAGTCATTGAAAATGGTCTGATCAACACTTTAGATAATTAACCTTGAATGCTTTACAACGCCGCACATGGCGAACAAATGTTTCTTCCTCATATAAATATGGCCATTGAGAAATACTGTGACCTTTACTACAGTGATGCACGTCAAGAACAGTTATCGTCGTTACTCAACACAGAATTATTTATGTGCACATGGTAACTGTAATATTGCAATACTAAAAAGCTGTCTTTATTGTTCTTATTTCTCAGGGTTTGATCTTGCAGTTCTTGTATTCGTGCTGTTGTTTAAAGTGTGAGCTGATGGGGGCAGCAATGATCTGACTGTGTCAGAGAGACAGAAGTTCACTCACTCTGGTTAACTCGTCAAAACGGTTGATCTGATTTCAAAAACTTTCATTTGACTTTCCTTTAACAATTCTTCACAAGCGGGTTATTCCCACAAACAAGACGGCAGTTGTTGTGATAATTTTGCCAACTTCAATTAACGATCCCTAGACAACCAGATTTACAAAGCAACCAGACAATTTGAGTTTAAACTGATAAAGAAAACATCGCATTTAGGCTACACATTTTTAGTGGAAATAGAGCTTGGAGATATAATGAAAACTCCTGTTAAACTTGTATTTTATAGACTAGTTGTAGTCTTAAATAATAACAGGCGATATATACCAGGACATAATCTGACTCCTAAAACGAATCCACATTTATTTATTTATTTTTTAAATCATTTTTTTTTCTTTTTTTTTGTATATCGCTTTATGCCAGTTTATTTTGCATCACATACTTGAATATTCGTGAAGAAAAGGAAGGCTTTTGATTGATCTTTTTGTAGAGCAAAACCCAGGGTAAATTAATTCGTCTGAATTTGCCTGGAAAAGCTGAAGATTTCTTTTTCTTTCTTTCTTTCTTTCTTTCTTTCTTTCTTTCTTTCTTTCTTTCTTTCTTTCACTTGTATTTAATCTTCTGGAGGTCTCGACTAGCATCTAAGCCATTTTCCACTTGTCAGTCTCTGTAGTCGTCATCATTCCTCTGTTTGGTCCTCAAGCAGGGGCCCAAATGCCCCGCTGAGGGGCCCGAAATGCCCGAGCGAACAAGTCACGTTGTTCCAAATTGTTCAGCACAAGCTCGAGTGCTTAAGTAGAAATCTGTGATGTGTGTCGATTGTCTTAAAAAGTGGCGCATTTTTTTCCTTTTACGTAGTAAAGAGGTGAACGTATTTTCGTTTCTTGGGTAAAACTTTTGTATTTAAAATAGGCCTACACGGTAAATACGAGATGAAACGTTTAATGAATTAGGCTACTAGGCTATATTGCTAATTAAAGATAGCGGGCTTTCATAAAAACATCACCACGTGCTTTATAAACGTAAGATATCTTCTCAAACGAATTAGAATAACAAAGTCTAAAAATAAAACACAATAGCAACGAAATAATACAGTTTAAAATATATATATTATTTAAACAAACTTTCATTTTTCCCAACGAGGACTGCATTCAGAAATGCTATTTTAAATATTTCCCGCCTGATTCAGGTATTATAAAGCAGTTTATTTATTGCACGTGTGGTTGCAATCAATTAATCATGCAATTATTTATAACAGTCGCAATTGTTGTTCAAAATAGCGGTAGTTAATAGTAGCCTATTGTTGGAACGAAATTTCACTGTATAGGCCTAGTTGCTTTTGTAAATTCATCATCATGGAGTTGGCCAGGTTTCTTCCTTTGTCTTGCTCTGAAACGATCTCGTTAGGTAGTGCACCCCAAAAAGTTTTATAAACCTGGAGATTCCCCGAAATCGCAGTGAGTAGGCATTAGGCTACTACGCGCTCTTAAAAAAGTTGTGCAACATCAGATAGGAAATCGGCTTGCACCTCGTGCCAAACGAAAGAATGCAAGGAATAAAACTATAGCAGTTAACCAGCAACAGCAAAACGCCGATAATGCTCTCACCTGCATTATAAGCAGCCAAGTCGCTCCGGGCCCAGGGCTCTTCCTCTTTCGGGGCCGGCCCTCTGCA
>JARPMJ010009269.1:12500-28421 GCA_033366665.1 Phoxinus dragarum | reverse complement strand
TTTGTATTTGTTGCACACAGTTGCACAAGTTTACACCGCTAATCGCAGAGTAGGTGCGTCCGTGACGAGATTATCCTTCTGTAATTCCAGCTATTCGAGAGTTGAATCATAACTGCATGTCAACATATAAGTCAGAGTAAGGACGTGCATGGGTTTTGCACAGATTGGATAAAGAGCCAGCTAAGTTCCAGATGAGACGGTGGTTGACAGACGTGGGAAGCAGATCACTGCCACTTTGGCTTGTTAATTTGTGTGTTTGTATTGTGGCTCCAGCTTTACTTCCTCGCACTCTTTCATTGGCAGTCGCTTATTTCCTTGTTGTTGATAGTGTGTGTGTGTTTTTCAGCATCTGAGATCTGACGCATGCGGTGAGTCAGCGCTATTTGTGTTTAGAGTAGTTGCAAAATTAAAATGTTTTAATTCTGTCTCGCCCTTAAGTTGTTTAATACTTATTGTTATGTTAAACTAAGATATTTTGAAGTGTCAGTAACCAAACAGTTTTTGGACCCATTGACTTCCATTGTAGGAAGAAAATATACTGTGGAAGTCAATGGGGTCCAAAAACTGCCTGGTTACTGACATTCTTCAAAATATCTACTTTTGTGTTCAGCAGAAGAAAGAAATTCTCACCAGTTTGAAACAACTATTTTTATTTTTAAGTGAACTATTCCTTTAAAGCTGAAGTGTGTGTGACTTATGCGCCACTAAACGGAATCGCTAAATAACGAGTGTTTTGAAACGTATCCTCACTCCATTGGTCGAGCCAGTCTAGCGGCGTCATACTGGATGGGCGGCTCAAACACACACAGCGCCGTGTTTACACGTCTCGGGGAAATCAAATCAAACGGTTTACTTTAAGTCGTCTCTGTTTATTACGCTGGAATTGAGTGAAAAATGTTACACACGTCAGCTTTAAAACACAAAAACGACTTTTGTCATATGGAGTTAACTTGAGACTTAAACTACACTGTAAAAAATGCTGGGGTTGTTTTAAACCCAATTTTGGGTCAAATATGGACAAATCCAAACGTTGGATTAAAAATGCATTATAAAAATGTAACCCAACAGCTGGGTTTGTCCATATTTGACCCAAAATTGGTTTAGCATTTTTTTACAGTGTAGTCCTATATGCGTTCAAGTGTGTTTAAACGGCACACAGAATTGGAAAGAGAGCAAAATCTGGAGTCCTGAATGAATCTTCATGCTCTGCAGCGTGGGGTTGTGTGTGTGTTTGTGTGTTTCACAGCATGTGACGTGCCGATACTTTTTGTGTTGTTTGGACAAAAATCAAATGATTGCACTGGCGTTTACTGCTGTGTGAGTCCTTTTTGGGTCACACAAATAATGGAAGTTGTCATGCGTCTCTCTCTCTCTCTCTCTCTCTCTCTCTCTCTCTCTCTCTCTCTCTCTCGCTCTCTCGCTCTCGGTCAACTTGACTTCTCTCTTCCCTCCCACTCGCTCTGCTTTTTCTCCCCCTTGTTTCTTCTGCACTCCTCCTCGCATTGCTTATCTTCTGTGTGTGTGTGTGTGTGTGTGTGTGTGCGCTCAGTGTTTGGATGTGTTTTTCTGGTAGATGTTTTTCCCGTTAAATGCAGCAATCAGGAGGACTGACCTCTCCAAGATGGTTTTCTTTTCTACTCAGTGTTTTCTGTTTCTGCGTCTCAGTGCAGATTGTTGACTGAATTGAGAGGCGAATTTCAATCTGCGTTTGATCACAAGATCAGTGGTTCTCAACTAGTGTGTTGTGACCCATACACCCCTATAAATAAAGCTTCCAAAAGGGGTTTTCACAGCGTTGCCAAAAACCCTTCCTTTAAAGAACCACTTTTTGTCTTGTCTACTCTAAAGAAACTTTTCCCACTTTAAAAAAACCTTTTAGTCAATAATTTTATCCCATCTTTGATCACAAAAATGACATATTTAAATGTTTTTTCTTTGAAAGAAAATTGTTAATTTCTTAAAATAGCTTGAATGTAACTGAACACCCTTGCCTGTTCTATGAATATGCAAATGAGCCCCGCCTCCACTCACTCACTCACTCAGAGATCCACTGGTTGACGATCACACGTTGATCTGATTGGTTACAAGGTTACGATTTCAAGCCGTGTTTTTGAGACTGTCTTTGGTTCACTGCAGTTTTAAGCAGAAAATACTCAGCAATGCTGTCGACTTATGAACTTACACATGGTGTGTCTTAAAACACCACATAGACACATAACAACATTAAAAGCTGGATTTTCACCACACTGGTTCTCCATGGAACGATCAATGCCTATAAAGAACGTTTATTTATTCCATGTTTAAAAGTTGTGTGTTGTCAGACCTCTGCAGTTCATGGTAAACCGGTTGCATTTCACTTCTTTAAAGATGTTTACCTTTTGATGTTCAATGCAAAATCAGGGTCCTGAAGCAGAACCGGTTGAGAAGCGCGGCGCTAGAATCCCAATCGCTTCTCTGTTCTCCACTGCGATTTCCCACAGCGCTGCATTGCTTTCTCTGCATGACACACACACACACGCATTCACTCAAACACACATTTCTCTTTCCTCAGTATTGTGGCTGCGCTCCTCCTGCAGTTTTAACTGCACAGATGTTTAAATAATTCAGTATCTTAAGCTCAGCTTGTAAATAATGCGAGCACACGTATTGCACTGCAGCAAACTCGCTTTAATTTAATACAACTCAGTGCATTTATAATTGCTAAAAAGCATGAAACAAACCTCTAATGCGAATGTTTCGATTATAAATGACATGTACACACACACTGCAACACGTAGTTTTAATTATAACGTGCTCCACTGAGAACTAATGAGATTTATTTCCTTTGCTGAGTTATGGCATTGCTCAAACAGTGTTCTTCCCATGAGCCACTGCGCTTGTGTCTCCACACTGTGTGTGTCTGGTTTGATTGCACTAAGCGGATGTATATCTAGTGGTGCTTTATTACAGGGCTTGCAAGGCAGCTCTCTATACAAACTGCTTTTCTGTTTTCTGCAATTAATTCAGCCCCAAACGCTTTGCAATAATTCACCCAAAAAATTAATTATTTTCTTTTCGATTTTTAGAATTGTACAAGCTTCTGTTTTCCATACAAGGAGTGTTAATGCCAAGCTCCAAAAATGACAAAAACACCATTATTAGTCCATAATATACTTTACAATATTCCACATCTTTTTTGTGGCTAAACTTATCTAAAACTAAGAATAAAGTTTTAGATAAGAACCAGGCAGTTTTTGGACCCCATTGACTTCCACAGTATTTTTTCTTCCTACAATGGAAGTCAATGGGGTCCAAAAACTGTCTGGTTACTGACATTCTTCAAAATATCTTATTTTGTGTTCAGCAGAAGAAAGAAACTCATATAGGTTTGAAACAACTTGAGGGCGACACAGAATTAAACATTTTAAGTGAACTATTCCTTTAAGTTTGCAACTACTCTAAACCCAAATTGCTGCCTTGAGAAGTTACATGTTCTGCAGCTTGAAAGGAGAACTGAGGATTATATATGCATGCAAATGTGTGCATTAATGATGTTTGCATGTTGGCTGTGTGTGTTTGAACGGCTTTATCTTCATTTATTTATTTGGTTAGCTCTAGTGAGCCGTCTACAGCGTACAATGGCAGTTGTTTCTGTGAAGGATGCATGTGATGACGATAAGAAGAACGGATGCTTATTGGCATATGACACACCTGTAAAGATTTGAAGTGTGTGTGTGTGTGTGATGGCCAAAACTAGATTACAGTTCATGCTTTCTTTAATCCTTCAATGAGTGTATCAGTTATCAGAGAGGCTGTGTGTGTGTGTGCGTTGATAGTGTAATTTCTGTACTGTTAATGTTGTCATTTCACACTTCATTGCACCTTTTAAGGATCTTGATTTCACATTCCTATCATTCCAGTAGCATGTGATGCCGATACAGACATGTGTGTGTTTGACTAAAGTCTTATATCATGTCTATAAATATATACACTGTGAGAGAATGGTTGAGGAGCATGACGAATCATTTTCACACATGAATTGATGCTCTTCTGAACTCGGTGAAAGTCTTCTGGGTGTGCTGGAGGAGACTTTACAGAGGACTGGACTCCTGCATTTTTCATAACATGGTTACGGCATATGTAATAATATAGTTTTTTTTCTGGAAATTCAACTACATAATGCTTTTTTTGATGTCACATGACAGAAGCTAGATATGAAAGCTTGTGTCCGCCACAGAATAAATTTTTTTTTAAAGATAATTGTGAATTTATTTCTTAGAATTGCGAGATATAAACTCACTATTGTATGATATAAACTCACTATTTTATGATATAAACTCACTATTGTGAGAAATAAACGTGCAATTTTGACTTTCTCTCTCGAAATTCTGACTATACCAAGCAGTTGCGACTTTTTCCTCAGAATTGCGACTTTATATCTCGCAATTCTGACTTTATATCACGCAATTCTGACTTTATATCACACAATTCTGACTTTATATCACGCAATTCTGACTATATCACGCAATTCTGACTTTATCACACAATTCTGACTTTATATCACACAATTCTGACTTTATATCTCGCAATTCTGACTTTATATCTCGCAATTCTGACTTTATATCACGCAATTCTGACTTTATATCACGCAATTCTGACTTTATATCACGCAATTCTGACTTTATATCTCGCAATTCTGACTTTATATCTCGCAATTCTGACTTTATCACACAATTCTGACTTTATATCACACAATTCTGACTTTATATCTCGCAATTCTGACTTTATATCACACAATTCTGACTTTATAACACGCAATTCTGACTTTATATCACGCAATTCTGACTTTATATCACACAATTCTGACTTTATATCTCGCAATTCTGACTTTATATCACGCAATTCTGACTTTATATCACACAATTCTGACTTTATATCACGCAATTCTGACTTTATATCTCGCAATTCTGACTTTATCACACAATTCTGACTTTATATCTCGCAATTCTGACTTTATATCTCGCAATTCTGACTTTATATCTCGCAATTCTGACTTTATATCTCGCAATTCTGACTATCACACAATTCTGACTTTATATCTCGCAATTCTGACTTTATATCACGCAATTCTGACTTTATATCACACAATTCTGACTTTATATCTCGCAATTCTGACTTATATCACGCAATTCTGACTTTATATCACACAATTCTGACTTTATATCTCGCAATTCTGACTTTATATCTCGCAATTCTGACTTTATATCTCGCAATTCTGACTTTATAACTCGCAATTCTGACTTTATATCACGCAATTCTGACTTTATATCTCGCAATTCTGACTTTATAACTCGCAATTCTGACTTTATATCACGCAATTCTGACTTTATATCTCGCAATTCTGACTTTATATCTCGCAATTCTGACTTTATATCTCGCAATTCTGACTTTATATCTCGCAATTCTGACTTTATAACTCGCAATTCTGACTTTATATCACGCAATTCTGACTTTATCACACAATTCTGACTTTATATCTCGCAATTCTGACTTTATATCTCGCAATTCTGACTTTATATCACACAATTCTGACTTTATATCTCGCAATTCTGACTTTATATCACGCAATTCTGACTTTATATCACACAATTCTGACTTTATATCTCGCAATTCTGACTTTATATCTCGCAATTCTGACTTTATCACACAATTCTGACTTTATATCTCGCAATTCTGACTTTATATCTCGCAATTCTGACTTTATATCTCGCAATTCTGACTTTATATCACACAATTCTGACTTTATATCTCGCAATTCTGACTTTATATCTTGCAATTCTGACTATCACACAATTCTGACTTTATATCACACAATTCTGACTTTATATCTCGCAATTCTGACTTTATATCACGCAATTCTGACTTTATATCACACAATTCTGACTTTATATCTCGCAATTCTGACTTTATATCACGCAATTCTGACTTTATATCACACAATTCTGACTTTATATCTCGCAATTCTGACTTTATATCTCGCAATTCTGACTTTATAACTCGCAATTCTGACTTTATATCACGCAATTCTGACTTTATATCTCGCAATTCTGACTTTATATCTCGCAATTCTGACTTTATATCTCGCAATTCTGACTTTATATCTCGCAATTCTGACTTTATATCTCGCAATTCTGACTTTATAACTCGCAATTCTGACTTTATATCACGCAATTCTGACTTTATCACACAATTCTGACTTTATATCTCGCAATTCTGACTTTATATCTCGCAATTCTGACTTTATATCTCGCAATTCTGACTTTATATCTCACAATTCTGACTTTATATCTCGCAATTCTGACTTTATATCTCACAATTCTGACTTTATATCTCGCAATTCTGACTTTATATCTCACAATTCTGACTTTATAACACGCAATTCTGACTTTATAACTCACAATTCTGACTTTATATCTCGCAATTCTGACTTTATATCTCGCAATTCTGACTTTATATCTCGCAATTCTGACTTTATATCTCACAATTCTGACTTTATAACACGCAATTCTGACTTTATATCTCACAATTCTGACTTTATAACACGCAATTCTGACTTTATAACTCACAATTCTGACTTTATATCTCGCAATTCTGACTTTATATCTCGCAATTCTGACTTTATATCTCGCAATTCTGACTTTATATCTCGCAATTCTGACTTTATATCTCACAATTCTGACTTTATATCTCGCAATTCTGACTTTATATCTCGCAATTCTGACTTTATATCTCGCAATTCTGACTTTATATCTCACAATTCTGACTTTATATCTCGCAATTCTGACTTTATAACACGCAATTCTGACTTTATCTCGCAATTCTGACTTTATAACACGCAATTCTGACTTTATATCACAATTCTGACTTTATAACACGCAATTCTGACTTTATAACACGCAATTCTGACTTTATATATCACAATTCTGACTTTATAACACGCAATTCTGACTTTATATCTCACAATTCTGACTTTATAACACGCAATTCTGACTTTATATCTCGCAATTCTGACTTTATATCTCGCAATTCTGACTTTATAACACGCAATTCTGACTTTATATCTCGCAATTCTGACTTTATAACACGCAATTCTGACTTTATATCTCGCAATTCTGACTTTATAACACGCAATTCTGACTTTATAACACGCAATTCTGACTTTATATCTCACAATTCTGACTTTATATCTCGCAATTCTGACTTTATAACACGCAATTCTGACTTTATATCACAATTCTGACTGTATAACACGCAATTCTGACTTTATATCTCACAATTCTGACTTTATATCTCGCAATTCTGACTTTATATCTCGCAATTCTGACTTTATAACACGCAATTCTGACTTTATATCTCACAATTCTGACTTTATAACACGCAATTCTGACTTTATATCTCACAATTCTGACTTTATAACACGCAATTCTGACTTTATAACTCACAATTCTGACTTTATATCTCGCAATTCTGACTTTATATCTCGCAATTCTGACTTTATATCTCGCAATTCTGACTTTATATCTCGCAATTCTGACTTTATATCTCACAATTCTGACTTTATATCTCGCAATTCTGACTTTATATCTCGCAATTCTGACTTTATAACACGCAATTCTGACTTTATATCTCGCAATTCTGACTTTATAACACGCAATTCTGACTTTATAACACGCAATTCTGACTTTATATCTCACAATTCTGACTTTATATCTCGCAATTCTGACTTTATAACACGCAATTCTGACTTTATATCACAATTCTGACTGTATAACACGCAATTCTGACTTTATATCTCACAATTCTGACTTTATATCTCGCAATTCTGACTTTATCTCGCAATTCTGACTTTATAACACGCAATTCTGACTTTATATCACAATTCTGACTTTATAACACGCAATTCTGACTTTATAACACGCAATTCTGACTTTATATATCACAATTCTGACTTTATAACACGCAATTCTGACTTTATATCTCACAATTCTGACTTTATAACACGCAATTCTGACTTTATATCTCGCAATTCTGACTTTATATCTCGCAATTCTGACTTTATAACACGCAATTCTGACTTTATATCTCGCAATTCTGACTTTATAACACGCAATTCTGACTTTATATCTCGCAATTCTGACTTTATAACACGCAATTCTGACTTTATAACACGCAATTCTGACTTTATATCTCACAATTCTGACTTTATATCTCGCAATTCTGACTTTATAACACGCAATTCTGACTTTATATCACAATTCTGACTGTATAACACGCAATTCTGACTTTATATCTCACAATTCTGACTTTATATCTCGCAATTCTGACTTTATATCTCGCAATTCTGACTTTATAACACGCAATTCTGACTTTATAACACGCAATTCTGACTTTATAACACGCAATTCTGACTTTATAACACGCAATTCTGACTTTATATCTCGCAATTCTGACTTTATATCTCGCAATTCTGACTTTATATCTCACAATTCTGACTTTATATCTCGCAATTCTGACTTTATAACACGCAATTCTGACTTTATATCTCACAATTCTGACTTTATATCTCACAATTCTGACTTTATAACACGCAATTCTGACTTTATATCTCACAATTCTGACTTTATAACACGCAATTCTGACTTTATATCTCGCAATTCTGACTTTATATCTCGCAATTCTGACTTTATATCTCGCAATTCTGACTTTATATCTCGCAATTCTGACTTTATAACACGCAATTCTGACTTTATATCTCGCAATTCTGACTTTATAACACGCAATTCTGACTTTATATCACAATTCTGACTTTATAACACGCAATTCTGACTTTATAACACGCAATTCTGACTTTATATCTCGCAATTCTGACTTTATATCTCGCAATTCTGACTTTATAACTCACAATTCTGACTTTATATCTCGCAATTCTGACTTTATAACACGCAATTCTGACTTTATAACACCTAATTCTGACTTTATATCTCACAATTCTGACTTTATAACACGCAATTCTGACATTATAACACGCAATTCTGACTTTATTATCTCCCAATCGCGTGTTATAAAGTCAGAATTGCGAGATATCAACATGCAATTCTGCGAAAAAGTCTTTTAAAGAGTTTTGTCTCACAATTCTACCTTTATAACTCGCAATTGCGACTTTATATCAATATAAAGTATCAATATTGACTTAATATGTAAACTCAAAATTGTGAGAAAAAAAGTCAGAATTGTGAGCGAAAAAGTCGCAATTACCTCATCTTTTTTTTATTCTGTGGCGGGAAACAAGCTTCCATAGCCAGAAGCTTTTCTTCTAAGAGTGTTTGTCTTTTGCTAGTCAGGCCTTTTGGATTTTTGGGAAAAAAAATTGCCAAATTTATATTGTGGTCTAAACTATTGCAGTCTCTTCATACTTCCCAGCTCTGGTGTGTTTCCATGGTGCTGGTCAGTGATGCGTGAAACGGCCCACTGTCCGTCACACACACACACACACAACGAACACGCCACCCCTCCGTCCCCCCGACCCCTTCAAAAGCCCCGCATTCATCCATCTATCTGCCTCTCATTCTCTCTCTCTCACTCTTTGTCTGCTCTGCTTTTGTGTTTGTCAGAGAGTCAGCGGCGCATTGTTTGCTGCGAGTGAAATGTAGTGGTGTTGAGCTCTCGGGTCGGATCGTGACATACGCTGAAGGGAAAATATTTATCCCACATGAGCAACTCATGCAAATGAGCGCAGGGGTCGAACGACAACAGCGGAGTTGACGTGGGCTTCACCCGTTCAGCTGAATGAGAGGCTGTTCATCTTGTCTAAGAGGTTCATGGAAATTTGTCCGTTATTGTGTTTTTTTGTTGGAAATGGGATGTTGGTGGACAGTTGCTCATCATCGGGTGCGGATCCTTTAGGTGCACAGTTTTGAGCAAACTAATGGGAAAAGTTATTTTTAAAATGTTTTAATTATGATGCCCAGATGATATATAGACATGTGTGTTGATTAGACTGTGTATGTCAGTCAGATTTATTTACATCACACTTATATTCTGATTTGATTGAATCATGAAAAGGCTGAGGTTATTATTGGTTGATATATTTCCTGGCCGCATGGCCTTGGTTATGTCAGCAGAAAAGTTCATTTAAAAAGGGGATTTTCTCCTTCGTGATCAAATAAAATTTTATTCATAAAATGAAATAAAGTTATAATATAAAATAAAGATATAAGATAAAAAAGAAGAAAAAAATTAATATTTGATAAATTATGTTTTTTAAATTTTTATATTTTATTTTATTATATTTTATTTTTTGTTTTATTTACATTTATATATATTTTTTGTTTTTTTGTATTATTTACATATATATATATATATATATATATATATAAAAAGTAAATAAAACAAAAAATAAAATAATATATATATAAATGTAAATGAAACAAAAAAATAAAATAATAAAATATAATAAAATAAAATATAGAAATTAAAAATATAATATAAAATAAAGAATATATATATTAAAATATAAAATAAAATGTAAATAAATAAAATAAAATGTAATTTATTCTATTTATTTATTTTGATAGTAAATGTTATATTTAATCAAATTATTACTTGTTACTTTTGTTTAATTTAATTGACGTAATTTAATGTTCGTAGAATTATTCAATATTTTAAATTGTTTTCAGTTTAACTATTGCATTTAATTTTATGTTTTGTTACACTTAAATGTGAAAACCTTTCCTGCTTTAGAGAGTGTGTGTCGAGGAAATAATGATGACGTGTAATATAATGGAACTTGATTGGTCGGGGTTGTTGTTCTCTTCTCTCCAGTTCTTTTATTCCGAATCACTGATGAGTCATCACATTTCATTCTGCTTATTACACATAAAGAATGTGAACAGGAAGATCTTCCACCCCGTTGTGTTCTCTCGCTCGGTTTCTCACGGCCGGGGAATGTCATGCATCTGGTGGGATGATCTGGTGTGGGATTGTCCCGGTTTACAGCGGTACACGTTTCCCCCGCCGTGACCCGGGCGCGCCCTCAGCGCTCGTCATCTGACGCTCGGGCGTTTGGCAGGCGTTCAGGAGAGCGGGTGAGCGGGCCGAGCCAGACGGAAACAAAGAACCGGGCCAAATCTGCCAGTGTTTGGCGGCTGCTCTACAAACACACAAACACACCCACAGAAACAGTCTCGGTCAACACTCCTGTGGGTGTTTGCATACAGTGAGATCGGCTTATTATTGATTCTGAATAAACTATCTTTGGCTGCGGTTTTATTCTGTCCAGACAGAATCATGTTTAGCTTCAACATGAAAATCAAGTCACCATGAAATCTAAATGGAGAATATCGTTGGTTTTAATGGATATTGCAGTATAAAATATTTATTGGTGCACATCATTATTTTTTTAATAATCTTGAATCAGAATAACTTCCTCTTGCAGCATCTCTTCTCTTCTCTGATGATGTGGGCGGGGCAACCTGTCACTCACATGAGATCCACCAATAGCAAACCACAACCATCCAATCAATCCCTCAGACTAAATCAAGCTCCGCCCACATTTGTTCTTCTTCCAGAAGCGATTCACTCAGATATACGGCACAATAGAGGAGAAAAGACAGTTTCATGCTGACTTTAAAGATGATGTGTGTGTGTTTTTTTAAATCTATATAAGTTATTGGTACTTCCAGAAAGTGAAACACTGTAACTTTTGTTTGTTTTCACTTTTAAAACATTGATCTGTTTGTTTTTAGCAGTATGACATGACAACTACTGATTCAACCAATGACAGGCTTCCTGTTTCTTGACCAATTGCAGACGAGAGAAATATTCAGAAAGCGTGTTTAGTCATTTTTTGCACAGTTTTTTTGGCCTCCAGTCTGCTGTATAGATCAAATATTTTTTTCTGGTGATACATTTATGCGTTTATACAAAAGCATTGCATTTATTTAAATCAACATTTTATCAAGTTGATTCCCAAGTTCTCTGGGAATCAAACTTTTTTTTTTGTTTTTTTTTTGTTTACTAACTTTTCAAACACTATTAAAGCATCTGAACTTCCGTTCAAAGGTTTTTTAATGGTTAAAAAGTCCCTTCTGCTCACCAAGGCTGCATTTATTGAATAAAAAATACAGTAAAAACAGTAATATTCAGAAATATTATAATACAATTTTAAATGGCTGTTTTCTATGTTAAATATGTTAAAATGTAATTTATTCCTGTGATCAAAGCTGAATTTTCAGCATCATTACTCCAGTCTTCAGTGTCACATGATCCTTCAGAAATCAGTATAATATGATCTGATGCTCAAAAAACATTTATTTTTAAATAGTATTCATTAAATAGATTCATTAATTCATTAAATAGTAGTTAACATCAAATATTGTACAATTTGAACTTTATCACAAGACACGTTTGAAACTGTAATCCTGAAACCCTTCACAGCCGTGTGTGTGTGTGTGTGTGTGTGTGTGTGTGTGTGTGTGTGTGTGTGTGTGTGTGTGTGTGTGTGCGCGCGCTCACACCTGCCGCCAGCTCTCAGACGTGTGGACTGCCGTTGGCAGGATCTACAGGTTTTCGAGAGTTTGGCTCGCCCGTATCAGAGCAACAGCGATCGGCTCGAAGGAAAGAATGCTGGGAATTTAACTGAACAAAACCCTGCGATGAGGGATTGTGAGATGGAGAATGTGCTGAGCTAGTTCTGGCTGGTTTAGTACATGTAAAACACAACTTTGTTTGTCATTTATGCACGCTGATCCTGAAAAGCGTTGTTTCGTGCTGATTGTTTATGAGGTTTTCATGTTTTTTTTTGTCATATCATATTTGATACATCAGGCTTTTATGTCTCATATATTATGATGTTGTGAGAATATTGAGTAAAAAACAGCTCAATTTTATTCAGAGGCTCAAAATGAGCAAAAATATGGAATTTGGTCCAGATACTGATATTTATATGGTCAGAAAGAAAGATGAAATTCTGATGCTTGTAATGTCAATCTTTATAACAGACTGCTTACAATATGCAAATATAAATGTGTCATCACTCTAAATCTGCCAATAATAGTACGATTATTTTTAAATGCTCAGTTTAACGTTCAAAGCTGTAGTTTTAAAACATAAAATGCAATGCAATACAATAATGATTGAGAGATGAACAAATAAACCTTCCTCAAAAGCCTGATGATCATATTTGATACTCATGATTTTTCTAATAAATGATGTCTGGATAATCAAGTCCCTTCAGTCCAGTTGAAATATTACTAACATTATTAAAGTTACTCTTACGTTTAGTTGATAAAAATCAGTAAAGTTTTCTCAGCAGAAAGAGACGTGAACCAAGAGCTGGAGGACGTTTGTACAATTAAAAAAGTTTAAACACTGTAAAAAAAAAAAGACCAATGAGTTATGACAATGTTTTTACAAGCAATTTTGAACTTTTTTCATAAGTTATACAAGATTACACAACATTTTTAGGGTCATTTTAATGTAATTTAAGTTCAAATGACTTGATTGTGTTTAATTTAAGGACTGAGATTGTGTGCAACAATTTTTGGCCTATAAAATATGATAAAGTGAGCGGTTTATTCCGTGATGGATCTCTCTTCATCTCCAGATGTGTGTGTGCGGTTTCTGTGTATTAGTTGCATGAGTTTTTCTGATCGCGAGGTGTCAGCCAATCACGTCGCAGCCGGCTTGATTTCACCGCTGGAGGTTCGGAGGAGAAATCAGTGTGATGATGATGATGATGATGAGAAATCAGTGTGATGATGATGATGATGATGATGAGAAATCAGTGTGTTGATTGAGCTGGGATCAGGAAACTGATTGCTGGAGACGTCGAGTCGAGGAAAAGCGAGACACTGCAGACTCTGATCATAAACGCGTCTGATTGAGTGATATCAGCAGACGGAGATGAGGAGAGAGGAGAGAAGGGCTATTGAAGAACACCATTGATAACCAAAAATACATTCTGATGGATAAAATCAAGTCTCTCTACGTTTTGAATGGCGTTTTGTGTTTGTGTGTTATCAGATGTGTCCGTTAATTAAAGGAGTAGTTCACTTTCAAATAATAATTGCCTGATAATTTACTCTCCCGCACGTCATCCAAGATGTTCATGTCTGTCTTTCTTCAGTCGAAAATAAATTAAGGTTTTTGAGGAAAACATTCCAGGATTTTTCTCCATATAATGGACTTCAACTGCACCCGACGGTTTGAAGGTTCAGATGTGAGTTTCAGTGCAGCTTCAGTCTCGACACGATCCCAGCCGAGCAATAAGAGTCTTATCTAGACAAACCATCCGCCATTTTCTAAAAATAAATAAAAATTATATACTTTTTAACCACAAATGCCTGTCTTGTACCGTCTCTGAGATGCGCATTACGTCATACACGCGATAAAAGCAAGGGGGTAATCCATCCGCCGGAAACCGAAGCTTCCCCGCGGGTCGCCATTAGCTAAGCTATCACCTGCTGTTAGCATTTCATTGACTCCCATTCATTTTGGCGTCACTTTGACAGCGAATAACTTTACATCTGAGGCGTTTAAAGACTCCATTTGTCCATTATTTATTTCTAAAGAAACACGACAATGGATAAAAGGCTCCATTACTTTGTATCTTACGTTATGGCCCGTAGAAGCATTTTTTTGCATAACCACACGACTCTGTGGCACAGTCGAGAGATTACCGTATAGACCGGCGGAGAAGCTCGCAGGCAATCGGGGGACGTGGAGGCATAAAGTCCGATAAAGTCAAGGGAGAAGCCCATAGAGAGTGATAAAGTTGCTCCTGCTGCTAGCTCATGCACAGCTAATGCTCACGCTCTCCGTCTCTGCGAGATTCGGAAGAGAATGATTCAGATTCTCTCGGCACAGCGACTAGAAGACTGACAGCTGTCAGACCGGCTCACGTCACATCTACCTCGTCGAGCTCAGTTTGAGTCTGCGCAGTTCGCCTGGCGATCAGGAAGTGATGCTTCTAATGGGCTTCACTTTTCTCCGTTGAAACCTATGGGGTCGCTGTGTCCAGTTTATATACTGTCTATGGATAAAATGCCTCTCTTCCGAGTCTAGAAACGGTTTCTATTTTTCTGCGATGTCGCGCTGGAACAACAAACACAAAGTGTGGTGATGATAATCTCAGGCACTGTTTATGTGCTTTATTTAATGTTAAAAGCGTGTCATGTGACTGAATATCATTTAGTGCTCCAGCTTTGAGCTGTAAAAGCAACAGTGGATTATTTGCCTCAGATCTTGAAATTAAACAAATGGAAACAAGAACGTTCAAACTGTGAAGAAACAAGTGTATTCTTTGACAGATTGTTTTAGTAACTCAGTAGCCTATGTATCTTAATAATGTTTAAACGGTGTAATATTTGCAAATTTAATTATGTAGCTACTTATCCATTTTCTTGTGATTGCCGTCAAGATTACTCTGTGCACTCACTGACTCCGCCCACACGCTGTTCTGATTGGCTGTGCACTCACTGACTCCGCCCACACGCTGTTCTGATTGGCTGTGCACTCACTGACTCCGCCCACACGCTGTTCTGATTGGCTGTGCACTCACTGACTCCGCCCACACGCTGTTCTGATTGGCTGTGCACTCACTAACTCCGCCCACACACTGTTATGATTGGCTGTGGGTTTTGATTGATTTTGACGCATCTCGCAGTCGCGTCGCGTCTAGTGACAAATTATTTGTCGCTGGATCTTATTGCGTCTGGTTAAGACACGGTGTTAAAGTAGCAAACCAGCATGATTGTATTATTCAGTCCTGTATGTTTACACATGTTACCCGTATCTCATGTAAATGTTGAGGTTTCAGAGGAGAAAACCACACACTGATGTCATTCATGTAAATCAAAAACTGCTCAAACCTGTGTGTGTGTG
>JARPMJ010009269.1:0-10000 GCA_033366665.1 Phoxinus dragarum | reverse complement strand
ACTTGTTCACTCACTCGGTCTCTCTCGTTCACTCACTCACTCGTTCTCTCTCGTTCACTCACTCACTCGTTCTCTCTCGTTCACTCACTCCCTCGTTCACTCACTCCCTCGTTCTCTCTCTCCCTCGTTCTCTCTTTCTCACTCCCTCGTTCTCTCTCTCTCGTTCTCACTCACTCACTTGTTCACTCACTCGTTCTCTCTCGTTCACTCACTCACTCGTTCTCTCTCTCATTCTCTCGTTCTCTCTCTCTCTCGCTCTGTGTGTGCAGTGGCACAAATCTGCAATTCAATTTGCAACAGTTTAATTTGTGTTTAAGATGCAAATGTAGCCTTTCTGATAATGAGAATGCTAAACAGAGAGGAGGGAGTCTAGAGCGCTCACACACTCATTCATTAGCTCACAGTAATCGTGTCAACACACAAACACACACACACACACACACACACACACACTCGTGTAAGAATCCACAGCAAATGAGACGCAAGGCAGAATAGAGTTATCTGTCTGTAAAGGTCACACAATGAGAGTTGAGACAGCAAGAAAACAAATCGAATGGAAAATGTCATTGTTCTAAAACTGTTCTCTAGAGCCGAGAGACAGACCGCTTACAGAACACAACCATGCGCTTTCTATGAGTTTATATCGAAAAACTTAAGATAAAATATAGGCTGACTATAGTATGACTACCACACAATGAATTGTAAGCTAATATTTCAGAGAGTAAAGTGTAAAGCACTGTGTATAGTTGTGATCATATAGTCAGTTAGAGCTCGTTTGATAGTTTTTCAGGAGCTGTTCACTTGTTCTTCATGCATCCCAGATCATTTGAAGCACTCACAATAATGCACTGCACTGAAAACAACTCATGTGTTTCTGAATTCACTTAATTTACTTATTTGCATAACAGCATGTGACTGGAATTTAAAGTGCACCATAATCAGTCATTGCCAAAAAGCGCAATGTATATGATGTAATAGTGGCGGCAGAGACGGATGAGTCGAGGGACGATTCGTCTTGTTTTACTAGTTTATCATTCATTCTCTCATACGAGTGTCATGCATATGCATGTATGCAAATATGCACATCATCATCATCATGTGATTCAGCGTTTTATTGCTCAGATGTGTTTTCATTCTCTCAGATCGCATTCCTGTTAGATTGAAAGAGCTCGAGCTATCTTGTGTGTTATCTCTCACACACACGCAGCTGTACGAGCCGCACTGTATCTTATGCTTCACTGACCATGTGGAAAGCAGAACACGGGGAAGAGAGAAGGACAGGCAGTGTTGGACCCTCATGAGTCTTCAGAGCAGGGGGTTCTGGGTAACCGGCTCGTAAACCCGGTGGCTAGGTGATGAAACGGAAGTTTTTTTTGTTTTTTTTTGTCATCTCGCTCTGTTTTGCAGTAATTTAAGACGCCTGTTTTTTTTCCAAAATGCTTTTGCTTCACTGAACCATTCTCCTGTGAAGGACTTGCATGAAGTCCAATATTAAATAAAGGCTGAGGGATGTTCAACAAACACACATACTTTCATAGTGTCATGTCTGTTTACCAAAACAGTCCAAGTTTGAAGGTCACACATGCAAATGAGCCCCGCCTCCACTCGCTCAGAGATCCACTGGTTGACGATCACACGTTGATCTGATTGGTAGTTTGTGACGTCAGAAACACCAGCGATTTCAAAACCGTGTTTTTGAGACTGTCTTTGGTTCACTGCAGTTTTAAAGGTACAATATGTAAGAATTTTGTAATAAAATATCCAAAAATCACTTTCCTGCAGTTGTGTACTTACAATATCTCAAAAGTTCCCAAAGATTTTTAATTTCAGAGAAATTCCAATTTTAAATAATGGCTCGTCCCTGTTCACTTGTCGCCTGTCAATGACGTAATATCCGCGTTATCCCTGGTTTCCGTTCGTACTGCCTTAGTAACCATGGCGACAGACGTGGACAACACCGTTACGTTTAGCAGCGCTCACGCTGTTGTTGTTTCGTTCAAACATTATGGATCATGGCAAGCAGACTTTGGAACAAAAGGAGAACTAAAACGAGGATCAATATCAGCGTGGCGTTTTCGAGACGCCGAGAGCTAGCGTCCGCGACTAACTTTCACTCGACAGACGCCACTCTTGCATGTGCTTTATTAGACAGGTGAGCAAATGTACATAAAACTAATCAATGTGTGTACAGCTCAACATGATGAAATGTTAGAATATGATCAGTATGTTATTCTAATTTTAATATTCGTCATCAACCTACGCCTTTATTGTAAGAGGTTAGCGCCCCCTAGCGGCAAATTTTTTTTATACATATATTTACTCAGCAATGCTGTCGACTTCTGAATTTGCACATGGTTTGTCTTTAAGCAGATTAAAAACACCACATAGACACATAAACAACATTAAAAGCTGGATTTTCACCACAGTGGGATTTAAGTTTACAGTCTTCTATCTCTGATTTTTAAAAACTTTTTTGCTTCAAAGCTAAGTTTATAATGTTATGAATGTGATCCTCCTCGTAGCTGATTTGTTTGGTTCATGGCTTATAACTTTAAACAAAGACTTTTTTTTAAATCCTAATGGGACTTCCAGAACCAAACCCACTGAAAAAAAAATTTAGATAAAAAAAACAAAACAGATCTGATAAAATAAAACTCCAGAATATATTCTCTGCCAAACTCGTCTTTCAACTTTTATTTTAATTTTAATACAGAATGTTGCTATTTTGTTGCGGCAGTGTTTTGTTTGGTTGCTGGGTGGTTTCTTTCTTATTCAAAGATGTTTCGATCAGATAGTGGGATCATATAATGGGTTTATAGCTCTAGATTTGTGATAGATGTCTCTCTCTCTGCATGTCTGTTTGCTTTGCCTCATGAGTGCAGAGATCTTGACATGCGTGGGTCAAAAACCTGTTTCTGAAAGCTTAAATGTGGAGATGAGTGTGTGTGTGTGTGTGTGTGTGTGTGAGAGAGGGGATTTTCTCCTCTACGGGGGTCGAGGGCCCGACGGGTCAGGCATTAAAGGGACGAGTGTAAACAACATCTGCTTATTCCCCTGCCTTATTTCAGGAGTTACTACTGTAAATGCTCACATATAGTTTTAGATTATAAATCTATGATGTTTGAAGATGATCATTTAAATTTTTTATGATTTTTACTGTGGTATTTTGGGGTAAATGTTATGCATACAGTTAATAATTGTTGCATTATGGTGTGCATTAATATATATTAATGGAAGTAAAATAATGGCAAATGTTTTTGAAAACAAAAAAGCTTCTTGAATTGCACTACTTGGAAAAATATGCATTGCATTATTAACCATGCTTGCATATTTGAGATGGTTGCATATTTAAGCTGTGAATAATTCAATTCAAAACATTTCACACACATTTTCATTATTAAAAACGTTAATAATCAATATTCTCCTTTCAGATTTCACTTCCAAAATATACATTCTGTTTAAAAAATATAATATAGCCTAATATTCGACAGGCAATTTTCGGTCCATTATATTTCGCTTTACAAATTCACTTCTACAAATTCAGTGGTTCAAATTCGATTCATGCAATGCGTATTTTTTTCAGTTAATGCAAATGTAACAATTTTTTTGTTTCACAAGCATTATTTTAATAATAGTGCACATGTCAGCCCTGTATCATGTGTGTTCTGCTGGATAAACACACACACATGTTGAGTTCTGCATGCAGATCGTTTCTCTGAGGCTTATTTAGCATGTTTAATTAATGGGATAATGAGCTGTGAAATGACCGTGTCATTGCTGACTGGCCACTTCCTGTGAACTCGTGTTTGCCTTCCCATCCTCCATCGCTCAGAGTTTAAAACATCACAAATGTCATTATTCAAGCAGTTGAAAGTGAAGAATCACATGTACTAAAAACATTTAATCCTAAATAGTGTATTGTATGCAGTGATCAGCCTGTTTAACTGTAGTTTTTAAACTTTAAACTGGGTTGTTTAAAGCTGCAAGTGCTCTCCAGTTAGTTCGTCCACACTGCAAATAAAGTCATATTAAGCACATTGCATTGTGAGATTCAGGATCCACGATTTGCTCTGTTCTGGCAAATACAGAACATAATTCAGATATGCACAAAATGCTTATATTGTATAGTACTTTTTTTTTTAAGTTTCTTCAAATAAAATATATATTAACTAGCCCTATAAATCAATTAAACCATCACAAATGTCATTATTCAAGTAGTTTAAAGTAGGGCTGTAAACAATTAATCGCGATTAATCGCATCCAAAATAAAAAAATTGCATAATAAGTGTGTGTACGGTGTATAATTATTTTGTATACTGTATATAAATACACACACATGCATGTACTGTATATATTTAAGAAAAAATTGTTATTTATATATAAATTAGTTCTATTTATATATAATATAAATCATATAAAAATATATATGCATTATATAAATGCAAATATTTCTCAAATATATACATGCATGTGTGTGTTTATACTAATATATATATATATATATATATATATATATATATATATATATATACACACATATTTATATTATCTATATTAATACACACACACATATATTATGTAAACACAAACTTTTATTTTGGATTCGATTAATCGCGATTAATAGTTTACAGCCCTATATATATATATATAAATAATTATACACAGTACACACACATATATGTAAACACAAACTTTTATTTTGGATGCGATTAATCACGATTAATCGTTTACAGCCCTAGTTGAAAGTGAAGAATCACCCAAATATTATGTATGAAAAAACATGTAATCCCAATACTGTTGTAGTGATAAACCTTTTTATCTGTAGTTTTAAAACTTTAAACTTCAGATATTGTGCACAAAAAGCCTATTGTATGGTACTTTCTTCTTTTTTGAAAGTATGCCATATAGTTTGTGTCTGCTTTTCCCCCACCTGAGACTACATGTTTATATGAGTATATTGCTTCTGTGTGTGTTTAAAACGCGTGAGCCGCATCTCGTCTTTTTCGGAGTGTATTCTGTGTGTATTCTCGCTCCAGATCTGAGAGGCGAGTTCTGTAATTGATATGCCACAAGTAATAAATCAGCCGTCCGCCTGCTACCGCTCGCCATTATCTGAGGAGACGGGTTTAGAGGTCTGTCCACAGTGTGTGCACGTGAATTTATGCTGTGTTTTCTAAAGCAGACGACTCGCTGAATAACGTGTCCTCGGGCAGCTGTGGGAAAAATGGAGAATGAATTGACTTCCATATTAACTCTGTCTCATGTTCCTTATGCTGAATGCGCTCCAGTGTGTGTGTGTGGCGGGTGAATCTCACCAGGAACGTCTTTTTGCCCAAAGCAAAAACACAAAAAAAGACATTTTATATGTTGCTTACAGTAAAATTAAGAATTAACCCTTTTTTTGTGCATTTGTACAAGACATTTGTGCATTGCATTGCATTTCCATGGTGTTGTTGTTTAATGTTATGTTAATTAAATAAAAGAATTCAGTTTTTGCATATCATGTACATGCATACATAAATCTTGTGGTAGATGTGCCAGTACAGGTTCTAGCATTGTAATGTTTGCTCAATAGTCTGCGGTTTTCAGGTAGGATGTGTGTGTGAACGGCTCATTTGACTGACACAAGTAGAAACTGATGCCACTGATAATATTGAGCTATGCTGAGATCTGTGATATCTGTGAGAACGGCTCTATGCACAGGCGGATACATATTCAGCGGCTGATTCGGGCACTTGCAGATTCATTGATTGGCGTCATTTAATCGCCTACTGGTCGTCTGAAGTGCAGGTACTCATGGGAAATTGGCGAATCTAAAAGTGGAAGATGAGAACACCAGATGAAAGAAAGCATTCAGGGATGTTAGGCAAGAATTTCTTTTATCTCTTGATGAGATTGATAATTCTCTTAAGATGTCGGTCCTTTCTGAGGCGTTCTGGCTTACATTTTTTATCGTTTAGCCTATAGTTTCATGTTCATTCCCTTTCATTCTTAGACTTTATCTCTAAAATCACGACAAATACTTCTGTGTAGACGGTTTTAACCATTCCATTGCCAGATAGATATATGAGGGGATAGATGCAATTTGGTTGGATATTATTTACGGTTGACTCTGTCAAGACCGATCCGCTCAAATGAAGAGAAATGAGGTTTGGGAATCTAGTTTCTGCCTCTTTCTATTTTTCTTTTGCTTTGGTTTGCACCCGGAGACATCTCACGACTTCCCTTAGTACAGTGGTGGTACCATAGTAAAGTAATGGAAATTGCATAGTACTGAATGGTTACCATATTGTGGTACTTAAAATAATACACAATGCTATATGGCACATGTCCAAAAACATGGTAGTAGGATACTTTTTTGTTAGTGTTAAAGAGCCAACTGGCTATACGTTTTATAGCTTCCTATAAAATGTATGAATAAAGTAATAAAATAACCACCATCTACAGCCACTACTACTATCATAAAAATAACAGATTCTGAAAGCTTCTTTATGCTGTTTAAAGCAGAGCTATATTGATTTACTAGGGTTTTATAGTATTAACTGGTTGTAGGAACCTTTTTAGGTTACACTGGTTAATGCTATGGTTAATAATTGTTTGGAAAAAGAACAATGTAATAAATATGATAGTAGCTCATCTCTGAAATTGAATTTGAGTTCGAGTTTTGGTTGGCTGGTCCTCTGCTGATAGGCCGAGGAATAATTTTCTTTCTCTAGTCCATTTTTGCTTCTGGAGATCTGTGGAATGACGCCACTTCCCATCATCTCGTCCTTGGGGAATGATGGACAGATAAGAAGACCCTCAGTTCACCGCAAACAGGAAAAAAGCAATGGAGATAAGAAATGGGCAAAGAAAAGGATAGAGAAAGGAAACCATTCCTCCTATTTTCCCTCTGCACTATCTCCTCTTTTTATTTCCTTTATCTTTCACAGGTTTCGCTTGCCTCCGGCTTTCTCCTGTTGCTGAGATTTTCCTGTTTTTGTAGTTCTTCTGTCGTCTCATTTTTTCCAGTGGAAATGGTGGTGAACTCAGATTTGTTTGTTTGGATTTATTTTTCTTTTGGCGTAATTGGTTTTCCTAACAATTAACTGGGTGTTCATTTTTATCAAATCTCTGGAGTAACCTGTGGTTTCATGGTTGGTCGCCCTTTTGAGTTACTAGTCCAAATCTTTATTCACTGTGATATTAGTCCTGGGTTTGTTGATCTTTGACTTAAATGGCAACATCTACAGGTGAAATTCGAAAAATGTAAATATCGTGCAAAAGTTTTATTTTATTTATTCAGTAATTCAACTTAAAAGGTGAAACTAATATATTATATAGATATTTCAAGCCTTTATTTGTTATAATTGTGATGATTATGGCTTACAGCTTATGAAAACCCCAAATTCAAAATTAGAATATTGTGATAAGGTTTTCATAAACTGTAAGCCATAATCATCACAATTATAACAAATAAAGGCTTGAAATGTCTCACTTTGCATGTATGAGTCTATATAATATATTAGTTTCACCTTTTAAGTTGAATTACTGAAATTAACTTTTGCTCGATATTCTAATTTTTCGAGTTTCACCTGTGAACCAGGGCTGGATTTGAAGCCACTGCCCTGCAGAGTTTAGCTCAATCCCTGATCAAACACACCTTCCTGTAATTTTCTAGTTACTCTGAAGACCTTAATTAGCTTGTTCTTCTAACTAAACGCTTGGCAGTGACTCTCCAGAGCTGGATTTGAGGAGCTCAGATCTAAACAGGGCCTAGTTGCTACAAATATTTGCTGTTGTATATCATATTTAGTCTGTCACCATTCTGAAAGAATTTTGAATCATATAATCATTGGGAACAAATAAAATCGATATAGTGCATATATGAATCATCATAACGCATTGTGGAACGCTTTTTGGGTTTATACTGAAATGTGTGTTCTCAGGGGCTGTGAATTAGAATAGAAAAAGCTGTATAAATCATTTCATGTTGACTTGAAACAGGACAAAGTAATTTTCTTGCCCGTGTAAAGCTCAGAACAACTTCAAGCATCTCAGACCTCAAAGACTTACTTTAGACTTGTTTGTTGTTCAGGGCCCTTTTAAAGGTACACCGTTATATGCTTGCATACTTGATCTACACAAAGCTGCTGTCAGACACTTTGTGATGATGGATGTCTTGTGCCAGAACTGAAGCGGGTCCAACTCTGCAGCTGTGGTGTTGAGTTTGTTTACAGTACATCTCTAATCCATCTTCACCCTCAGAGCTATCAGTCTTAGTAATTAAAAGTTGACACGGTTCGCCTCATTCGACCACACGGTTCTAAATGATTGGTTGCAAACTGAAAGATATTGTCTTGACTCTCTTTCCCCACTGTTTGACTTTGAGAAATTATGCATAATAAATCAGATATGTTACGTTTGCACTCATAATGTGTTTTTTTTTGCCCTGCAGGAGCCCCAGACGAGGAATTGAGGTGGATGTTGGAGTGGATGACTGTTGTGTGAGAAGGCAAGGAAGCATTGAATCGATAAGGCGTGTGCTGCCTTCCTTTCTTATTTGTTGAGTTCGTTCAAAAGTCACAGATTGAAGACTAATATCGTGGACCACCACATCTTTCACTTGTGAGGACCAGTGCAAATATGTGGCCTCAGCAGGGGCCGCAATGCATTATTAGCCCAAGGACTGTAATTCTCCTTGGGCTTCTGACAATCTGCATTTCCCCCAACCTTTCTGGAGGAGCACCGGAGCCATTTAAGTCCTTCTTTCCCTCTGACTGGGGTCTGACGCATTTAGCCATCCATAACAAGACAGGAGATGTTTACGTTGGTGCGGTAAACTGGATCTACAAGCTCTCTAGCAACTTGACCAAGTTGAGGAGTCATGAGACGGGTCCGGTAGTGGACAACGAGAAATGTTATCCACCTCCGAGTGTACAGTTATGCCCCCATGATCTTTCCCCAAATAGTAATGTGAACAAACTGCTGCTAATAGACTATCCCCAAAACAGACTCATTGCGTGTGGAAGCACCTCGCAAGGCATCTGTCAGTTTCTGCGCCTGGATAACCTTTTCAAGCTTGGCGAGCCACAACACCGCAAGGAACACTACCTCTCCAGCGTCGTCGAGTCGGGAACCATGTCCGGCGTCATAATCTCTGAGGGTCATATCAGCAAGCTTTTCATTGGGACGCCCATCGATGGGAAATCGGAGTACTTCCCAACACTTTCCAGCCGTAAGTTAATGGCCAATGAAGAGGATGCTGACATGTTCAGCTTTGTCCACCAGGACGAGTTTGTCTCATCGCAGCTGAAGATCCCGTCGGATACTCTGTCCAAATTCCCGGCGTTTGACATCTACTACATATACAGCTTTAGCAGTGAGCAGTTTGTCTACTACTTGACCTTGCAGCTGGATACCCAACTAACTTCTCCTGATGCCAGCGGGGAACAGTTCTTCACCTCTAAGATCGTCCGACTCTGTATCGATGATCCCAGGTTCTATTCCTACGTGGAGTTCCCAATTGGATGCACCAAAGATGGCGTCGAGTATCGACTGATCCAGGACGCCTACTTGAGCAAACCCGGAAGGCAACTTGCAAACTCTTTGGGAGTGTCTGAGCAAGAGGACATATTGTTTACAGTCTTCTCCCAAGGCCAGAAGAACCGAGCCAAACCCCCAAAAGAGTCAGCACTCTGCTGTTCACGCTAACCAAAATAAAGGAGAAGATCAAGGAAAGGATTCAATCGTGCTATAGAGGAGAGGGCAGGCTGTCTTTGCCCTGGCTACTCAACAAGGAGCTACCATGCATCAACTCGGTAAGCCTCTGATGGCAGGCCATTAAGACACACTGCATGGCTGTGACGATTGATTTGTTGGGTTGGATGAATGGGTGTGCTTAACTAATGTCCTCTGTTAGAGTTCAGCTTCCATTATCTTGGTGCAAAGGGTGATTGTGATTAGATATAAGTGGAGAAATTGTAGATCAGACTAGGGTCATTTGGATAGGACAACTGGA
>JARPMJ010009268.1:0-28423 GCA_033366665.1 Phoxinus dragarum | reverse complement strand
ACCGTAAAGTCAGAGTCGATACGTTTAGATTTTAAGAAAATAGGCTACCATTAAAGAAAGAGTAATCTCCCGTGTAAGGTTCATTAGAAAAGTGCCTCAGCTTCCTGACACATATTCTTGTAAAGACACACCTCCCTGCTATAAAAACATAGGGCTCCATCCAGTGGTTGAAACGGTCCTTACACGTAGGGGCGCTGTACTGTATGTCTGCATATCTCCAAACTACTGTTGTTGGGATAATCTTAACTGTCCCTCCCTTTCCTCTGCCACATCCACTGAGAAGACGGAGCAGCGGATATCAGGAATAGCCTACAGTGTTATGTTTGTTGAATTACTGAGATTTTTATCAGTTCGCGGTGCTTTAGCTCTTTAGCTGGTTTCGTTAAGCGTATGCAGAAATGTCTCGACATACGTGTTTTTCAACTTATGTACTTAGAAATGTACCCGTCAGGACAACTGTCATAGTCCTGACCATGCTTATCTTTTTCAAATATGTGTTCACGTGCCCTTGCACAACTCGCGAGATAACTCTCCTGCACTGCTGGCTCTACTTGTGTCTGCCAATAGGCATTCTATTCTTCATTATGATTCTCATCAACGCTCAGCTCCTGAAGATGTGCAGATGTTACGTATGCAGATGTTGCGTCAGCAGCCAGAGCAGATGTTGTAGTGATTGCTGCGATACTTTTGAATGCTGCTGTTGTGCTGGGGGTTACTGTTATCATCCAGAACGCTGTGGACAAGAAGGATATTACTACTGTGGCATTATATGGAAGCATCTATTCAATGTATTTTATGCGGGATCGCTGTGGATAGTCGTTGCATTTATTGACGGGGATTGGTACGTTTGTATGCGGACCGTTAATGTGAACGGTACCGGGGAGCAAATTGCGTGCAAGGATCTACCAACTCCAGGAGAAGCAGAGACTCTAAGAAAATTTGACAGTGAATCACGGGTAAATTTGATCTGTGTTATTTATTATATTGCTAGCCCTCATAATCTGATCACACAGTTAACAATTTTGGTTCCCAGAACGTAGGCTACTGGGAAGGTTTTTGGTAAAAAAAAAGAAAAAAAAAAGGAGAAAAAACATTCAGAGAATTAACGCGCGGTTTTAGGGCTAGGCGATATCAGAAAGAACGTGCTTGTTAAAAATAAAAAAATGTATTTAGCTTTTATTTTTATATTTCATTTTAGTTTTAAGTAATTTTCTAATGTGCTTTTGTCATTTTTATTTTAATATATTATTTCTATCTTTACCTTTATTTATCTTTTCAGTCTTAGCCATTTTAGTACTTCAACTTTAACTTATTTCAGTAGTTGCCAAGGCAGCATTTCTTATTTCTCAGTTTCTCAGTTTTTAAATTTAAGTTTTTCTTCTAATTGTTATATTATATTTTATTTCACCTTTATTTTCAGTAACCGAAAACAATTTTTAACAGTTTTAGTAGTTAACAATAATAACACAGGATTGAATCTGCAGCAGAATTGAAAGTGTTTTCAGTTTTACAATTAATGTCTACCAATTGGTTGAGCATGTTTTCCTTCTTTTTAAAAAAAAAGTTTACTTAATCTGTTTACCATGCCCTCTGAAACTATATTATATACAAAATTAATTATTACCTTTCTAAAATTAATGAAAATGATCATACGTTAAAGAATTTCATTGCTGCTAACATCCTGAAATGATGTGTGATCAAATGATATGTTTTAAAAAAAATTCATTTTACACTAAATGTTCTACCAAATGGTAGAGAGGCCTGTTAAATGGTTAAATAGATCGTGACCTTGACCTATGCCGTTTTTTTCAATTTCATTTGTTTTCTTTTTCCTTCTAGGTAATTGGCCTAATTCTTATTCTTGGCCTTTCATTTTTGTTGACGATAAGCTCATTTCTCATGACCCGATGGAAGCCGTATTATAAATCGCTCTATGAGGTTTATCTGGAGCGGGAGACTTCAGCCGCTCTGGAGGAGAGACTACATGAAAAAGCAGTGGACAGAGCTAAGCATATCTGTGAGATTTCACTGAGAAACATTCCAAATCCACACACGAACACCACTCAGGGCGATGCTCGTCATGTTCAGTATCAACCGTTAGGGAACACTGAAAAAGACGTGTGGCATCAAATATCAGATCCGGCCCTACATTTGACAGAGTTTCCGTAGGCAATGTCAGTTTTGAGCCTCACCTGCATCTTGTCAAAGTAATGGTGTGTATCACTGTTTTTCACATTTATTTGCATATTAATATCACATTTTAATTGTGGTGTTATTTTATGTTTAATACTGAGACACAAGCAAACTTATACAATATTACATTGTTCTACATTGCAAAACTGCTAGGCCATACATACATTTAAAGGCAGGGTAGGCAGGATTTGTCTAAAAAACTTTTCCCCAAATTTGTTTAAACTGTCTTTATATACATAATTAAAATGTAAGTAGCCTACTCTGAAAAAGAGAGTATAAAAATCCAGTGTCTGTCCTCTCAGGGCTGCAATAAACACAGCTACTTATGTCCATTCGGAACGAATGAAATGATTGGCTGGTCGACTGTCACTCTCCCTCGCTACCATGGCTACCACCCCTGCCGCTACAGGAGCTTCCCACATGCGCGCACCCGTTTGACTCGAGGAGGGGAAGAGGCACGGAAGCTAGGAAGAATCACAATTATGGCAGAGAAAGGGCAGTCAAAATTCCCAGTACCTGCATATACAGTCAGCGAAGGCAAACAAGGCAAAAACAAGACAAGGACCTGTCCTTGAGCCGACGATCCGGTACTTGTCTCTGGAGTGTAGTCGTAGTCCTCATCAGAGCCAACAGTGTTTTCATCGTGGAAGCTCTTACATGCAAAAACACTGTATATGTTATGAATCTTACACGAAATTCACCTTCATCACAGTGTAACTGATGGTAATGGGAAAACGTGTATCAATGCAACCTGTTTTTAGTTTGCCTTATGTTGCTCATTACCTAATCAAACTCAATATATTTTAAACTTTACCAGTATCGATATGCTAGCTTGATGTCATGAAACTGCACATGGAACAGACAGTGGTGATCCAAATGCAGGCTTTAATAAAGGATGATCCAGAATACACACCGAGTACACAGGCAGAGGGTCAGAGTCCAGGTAAGCAGTCCAATACAGCAGAAGTACAATACAAGGGCAAGGCAAACGGGTAAACTAGATACAGGCAGGGAGTCCGGGAACTGTGAAACACGAAGAAACTAGGAACTAGGAAACTGCTCAGTTTGCAGTATGACACTAACAACACTTAGCAAAGAGACCAAGGAAAACCAAGGCTTAAATCATAGAAGCTAACAAGCATAATCAAAACCAGGTGAGAGACATAAAGCATAATCAGTCCAAATCAAACCAAAAGTAGTAATGAAAAATAGAGAAGGAGTGCCCCCCAGTGGCTCAAGCGGGCACTCCAGCCGCTGATTGTCACACTTGATAGCGAGTACTAACAGCCATGTTAGTTGTTTATATTCATAATGATAAAGTTAGGTATTTTATTACATGTGATTCTGACATGATGTCACTATGCACTGCACTCCTCTCCGCTCGGCGCTGGTAAACGCGTCATCCAGCTGAGCATCGCGGGTACATGTGTTTTGGGGGCGTGGCTTTGGAAGGAGCCCAGAAGGGAGGGGGTGGGAGTTAATGGAATAAGTAGCTGTGTTTATTGCAGCCCTGAGAGGACTACAGACACTCGTTTTTTATACTCTCTTTTTCAGAGTACTTACATTTGAGTTATGTATTGGTATATAAAGGCAGTTTAAACAAATTTGGGAAAACGTTTTTTAGACAAATCCTGCCTACCCTGCCTTAAATAGAACTCTAAATAAAATACAGAGGTACGAGTAGGTTATTGTGTGAGGATACACAACCATGTGGGAATTTGGGGTCAGTAAGATTTTCTTTTGAAAGAAATTATACTTTTATTAAGCATGGATGCATTACATTGATCAACAACAAAACTTGTAAATGTTTGTAATGTTACAGAAGATTTCTATTTCAAATAAATGCTATTGAATTTTCTATTCATCAAAGAAGACTATAATGTATCACAGTTTCAACAAAAAAATATTAAGCAGCACAACTGTTTTAAACATTGATAATAATATGTGTTTCTTGAGCAGCAAATCCACATATTGGAATGATTTTTGAAGGATCATGTGACACAGTATACTGGAGTAATGATGCTGAAAATTACATAAAATATAGAAAACCGCTATTTAAATTCGAATTATTACTCTATTTTTTATCAAATAAGTCTAGTCTCCGTGAGCATTAGAGACTTCTTTCAAAAACTTCTTACCGACTCCAAATTGTGCTGTTAGCCTAAGAATGTTTTTAGTTTTTATAGGGTGAATTAAAATGCATTTGTTACGCAGTTATTGTGACAATAAGTATTCCAGATCCAATGCACAAGAACCAAAAAAAGACTTATTACTCCAAAAGTAAATCATGACTATGTATTTTTTTTTGTATAATGTATGAGAAGCTCTCAGACTAAAGGGCCAAACATAAAAACAGTATGATCTATTTTTAATTTTATTTGTTTACAAAACTTTTTACAATTTTTTTTAACTTTTTACTGTATCACGACCACTGAAATAGATCCATAACTTTTTGCTTAGCCTCAGTAAATTGACTGGGACTCCAGTAGTTATTTCTCTGTTTGTCTGTTATTTTATTATTACTAAAGTTATTATTTTTAACTATGTGTGTGGGGCAGCAACTTGAAGAAATGTTTTTAGATATAATGGTAGTTGAGGCAAGTGTTTTTCTATTGATTCTATGAATAAAATAATAATAAAAATCCCAATTCCTCAGCTATATAAATGTGGATGTTATTTCTTTGTGAACTAAGATTCACTTCTCTCTTTACAAAAATATTATTAACTTAATGGGTTAAAAGGTGAGACTATTTGGCACATTACTGTTGTGCATGACTTTTAACTGTTGAAACACAAAATCTTGTGTCCATACTCTTTCTACAGGTGAAGGTAAGTTTGTTAAATGTACACTGTCACTTTTTGTTGTTGTTGAAATTAAAGGATAATTCTGGTATTTAACACCTTGAGTCTATATTGTAGTTTGTTTTGGATGAACAAGAGTGGTGGACAACATTTTTTTGACAATGGTTCCTCTCTCGAGTTTTTGACTATAATAGAATTGGCCATGGACCCATTTAACATGGGAGTCATTGGGCATGTCCGAAAATGTAATTAAAACAACCTTTAACATTAGTTTTCAAAACTGTGCAACTCACCGATTGATTAGTGATGTTAGTTGATGTTCCAGAAACAAACAGTGTTGCGAAATACAGTTTCTGTCGTGTTTTATTCGTCATTTTGTAAAATCCCATTGAATTCTGTTGAAGGACTGAGTGCTCGTTAATATAAATGCGCTACCGGAAACGGAAAGGGGGCTGTTTATATTTGGTCGATGTAGTCTTTTTGTTCGCTTCCGTTTCTCATAAGGCTAGCGAGCAGAGCAACTGTGCTCCGGGAGAGTAAGCGAAATAAATAAACAAAACCTTCATTTATTGTTACTTGTAATATGAAGTTGAACTCGACTGTGATCGTGAGTGTCCCGCGAGACATAAACATCGGTTATCGCCATCAAGTGGTCGGGAGTGTGCTAACACTTCAGATTCAAATATTGAGCGGAAGTTACACAGTTGTGAAGTGTCTGAAAAAATAGTTCCACTATAGCAAAATAAACGGATTGGAATCATATATTGCGACGATATATTGTTTATAATCATCAACGAACACCACTAACCACTCGGTGAGTTTAACAGTTTTGTAAACGAACATTATTGGCTGTTTTAATGACATTTTCGGACATGCCCATTGATTCCAATGTTAAATGGGTCCATGGCCAATTCTATTAGTCAAAAACTCGAGAGAGGAATCATTGTCAAAAAAATGTTGTCCACCACTCTTGTTCATCCAAAACAAACTACAATATAGACTCAATGTGTTAAATACCGGAATTATCCTTTAATACAAATAAATACATCATCAACCATTCCCAAATGTGTTTTTATCTTACCCTGATTCACTATGGTAATCATATTATAATAGATTATATTCTAGACCTGACAGGATGGACTTTTCAGGAAAGCATACACTGTAATACACTCGCCTGTATGTCTCGTCATATTAGTAAAAGGAGAGTCTGAGGAGGGGAGTCTGCTGGCAAAAAGAGAACGTGACAGAGCTTGTAATATAACGAGAGTCAACATTGTCTTGGCTATTCAGAGATGGCGAGAACTGACTGAGTGATGTGAATTTTGTAAAGGCGATGCAGAGATGGTGTTTTTATTAGAACGTAAGGTATTTTATTGAAGAGATAAATTGATAACATATATATTGCTGGTATTCTCAGCTCTCATTCTGCATTACTACTCTCCAGCCTACAGTCATATTGTGCTAGTTACAACGGCTGTCTATGTGTCTCTTCCCTGCCTATTGTCTGGACTGTTCACCTCTCCCACCACATCTTGTCATCTGTCTACTGTTTGTCAATAAACCTGTTAACACTCATTCTGCATTTGAGTCCTCCATGGACCCGTGACAAGACTGAGAGGAAAAAGAAAGAGTGATGGAGATGAGGAGAGTGCAGGTATTGACAAATAAATGTACTGCCCACTGATAAGGTTTTAAAGCTATTTCTTATCCTTTTTATTTGGCCTTCAAACGTCTTGAAATGCACATTGGAGAAATCAAAAGTTCCCCCGAACCCCCTAAAAACTTCAATTTAGGACCTCAGTGATTAAAAAGCCCTGCCTATGGCCCTGTATTAGGCAGATCAATAATGAATGTGTACATTGTGAATGAATTTAATAAACTTAGCTTTCCTGGTAGCCTTCAGTAATTTAAACATCTCTGAGAAAATCATTCATAAAAACAGTTGACCCTATGTTTACTTTCTTCACTTTATCGCCTCCTTTGGAGGGTGTGGTTGTCAGGTAGGGGAGGGGGGCCCATGAGCTTCAGTGCCCAGGGGCCCCTGGGAGTACTAATCCAGCCTTGTACATAATCAAGATTTTTTCATGTATTTCTTTTAAATTTACAACAATATATCTGAGTTACTTTTTCAAATAGACGCAAGCTACTTTGTTTTCTCGTTTATAAACTGACACTTTCTCCTGTCCCTGTGTTGAGAGAAATTGTGAGGTGCAGACTGCAGAGGTGTGTGCGCTGTGTGAACATGATGGTTTTTGTAGTTTTAGGCTAAATGTGAGTATGCATTTACTCATCTCACTTGCACAAAAACAGATTCAGTATTCCTCAATAATATGAATAAAAACAGTGAAATGCAAACTCAGAATTATGCAAACTTATGCTAACCTAGCAGCTGCGATAATCAAATAGGCTATGTTAAATACTACAAATATACTTTATGTATTTAATCTCACTTTATTTACTGTATTTGCTACTGACCTTCGATTATCAAATTCAACCATAAGCAAAAATTACTTTAATCAAACATCACATTGTGGTTTAATTTTTTTTTGTTTTTAATTTTTTTTTATCATAGGTGTAAAGTCCAGGGGTCAGAAATGTCCTGCCATATGTTTATTCCACTGATGAACTCAGCCAGCTGATTTCATTAGTTCTATCTCCTGGCTGAAAAATGGTGCTAATTCGCAAATCCAGGTGACTGGAACAGAATACTGAGGAGGACTTTTACTTTCTGAACCTGGACTTTACACCTGGTGAACTTTCTTCTGCTGCATTTGTTTAAATGGTTTGTTTGAGCTGTAGCTGCCCCCTCTATTTTACATGCGTGAATTTGCATTTCCTTCAGGCTTAGGTTTATTCATTTAACTTTTGGTGTGAAAGTGCCTTTACATTTGCCAAAAATAGAACTTTTTTTTTGTCAAAAAACAAACAAACTAGCAAGGCCCAGATGAGAAAAAGTAATGCAAAAGTAACGTTACACATTACTTTCCATAAAAAGTAACTAATCCAATTAGTTACTTTTTAGGGAGTATCACAATATTGAACACATTACTTTTAAAAGTAACTCCCTAACACTGGTTTTAGCACTGTGCTGGAGTTTTTTTTTCAAGGAAGTACTGTCTATTAATGGGTATAGCTACAGTACAGTAACATCTTCAGCTAGTCATCTTGAGATCCTTATCTATTAAGCCTAGTAGTAAATGTTTTATGATCAGTCGGATAACTATATTCATCCGCAGTCACACAGAGCCAAAGCACATCCAAAACAATGTTTTTGAACAAAATGCATGTAGTTTTGTTTTAGAGGGCCAAAAAGTTACATAGTGTATCTTTAAAATGCAGGGGTAATTGTGGGCGTTATTGTTGTTGTGGTATTATCATATCAACAGACAACTAGAACTTCTATGGCATGTGTTTATATAGCATTTTAAGAACTACAATTACATCCGTCATATATGAATAACTTTTTGAATATTTGTTATCCCAGCCCTTGAATGTTTTAATATTGTCATATGTGCCAAGGTGGATTTCCACATGGGGTTCCTCCTCACTATTGTTAGGGCTGAATTGTATTCACATATTCTGTTTTAATTTTTAAAAGCACGCTGAAGTTATGCATGTGTCTTGAGAAGCCACAGATGTTCAGTTGCAGTAATTTTGTGACTGACTGATTTGTGGGCCTTGTCTGTTTTGATATATGGTGTACTGGCTAAAGCTCAAAGCCATGAGTATGAGGTTGCTGTTTAAAGTCCTGCAGAATAAGCTGTGAACTATCACCAATGTGCCCTTGACTCCAGGTTGCTCCAAAGTAAACATGAATATTGGTTTAAATTTGCATAATCTAACTTTAATAAATTCTCAGCACACAATGCTAAACATGGTTAGATGGTGTTATTTACATGTTAAAATTGAAAGAAAAGAAAAGAAAAATCGGCTTTTTCAAAATACTGTAAATCAAATCAGCAATTGTGCCTGAGAGAATGTCATTGAGGTGCAGTACTTCAAAGGAACACTCTTCTGTTCTGCATAATGAAGATTCTGTGATCTCAGATAATGACATGACTCAGAGTACATCATGCTGCTCTTTGTGTTTCATTGTGTTCCTTTTCCGAAAAATGTGTCATCCATTACTTTTGTGCATCTTGACATTAATGGCAAAGTGTCAATGTCAAATCTCTCAGTTTCTCCACATAATCTGAAATTTGATGATGTCAAGCAGAAAACTGGTCAGACAAAAATGTGATGTAATGATTGACAAAATATTCTCCTGAACCTTCCTTCTTGAACACCAGAGGGAGGCATTTGCCCTCATAAGAAATGTTTCTGCTGGTGACACATCAGCTCATATATTTACTTGTATTTAAAAATGCATTCTGTCTTATTCTATTTTGTAAAAAGTTTTACCCTTAAAGGATAAATATTAAGTTTGAGAAATGTTGTTTGTTTAAAATCAAGTAGGCCTACGCGCAAAACTCCATTTCATTAGAAAGACAGTTTTGTTTTATGTCATCTAATACTCACTGCTATTATTGGGATATTTCGCACACGGAACAATCCATATATATATTGCTAGTCTAATCTTTGTAACTACTCTGATTGTTCTGAGAAAAAAAGTACCTGTCCTTTGAATCCCTTACTTTTTGCCCTAGAGTTTGTATTGACCTTTGCATTTTTCTCCAGATTGGCATAATATTAATAATATGTACCCTCTATGGTACTATCTTTTATGGGTAAATATGTCCCTTTGAGTGTACTGCCATGACAAGCTGTTGTACCCCTAGGTAATTTTTCCGGTGAGTATAGTTTCATATATTGAATTTCCACAATATGCAATTAATATCATGCACTTGTGTGAAAGTATGTAATTTGCAGTTTTTCCTTCAATGACATTTTCAAGGATGTTTTGAAACTGATAATACTGAAGGCTTCTTTTTAAAGGCACACATCGGAAATGTTCTATTTTCTGAGACCGCATAGGAAATGTGGGCTTCTGGTTCAGTTCTACACAGCTGTGATTGAATCTGTCCTCTCAACCTTTCTGCTCGTCTGGTGGTTTGGCTCTGCATCATCACACTCTAAGAGGAAATAATTGGTTGCCAGCTCTCCTCACTCACAGAAATAAGCATCTACAGTAGGACGAAAATGAATGTGGGGAAAATCATAATCTTCCCATCCTACCATAGCCATTTTCTTTTACAGTGTCTCTCCTCACAACAGAAAACAGTTACTGTATGCCTTGGAAACTAGGACAAATCGACACCTGCACTGCTTCTTTCCCCAGGCCAGAGTTCCTGCCAACATGGACAATTCCCCCAGCATTCCTAAACCCAACAAACCTTCTTTATTCCCTTTCCAACTTCCAGTAATTTACCATCTAGAAGCATTTTGTTAAACTTTTTATACTTGTGCATATAATATATTTTTGTTGGGCCCTTAAGCCATACCATAAAATACAGTAAAATTACATTTATTTTTTAAAGGAATGGAGCACAAACTCACTCTCCAAACAAAATATTTCACAAAAGTTGTTTTAAATTAGAAAAAACTTTAAATGATGACCAAATGTTACTTTTGGTCAAATAAATGTTTGGATGAATAAACTGATAGATAGATAGATAAATAAATAAATAAAGTATTTTGGACACATTCCTGCAGTTAACTTGAAGGAACAGTTTATACTTTGACCAAAATGACCTTGGTACCAGTTGCAAAAATGGGCAAAAAAGTGAAGAAAAAGGCTATACTTTCTTTCTTATGTAATACATACTGTTTCATTGTCCAAAAACTTTTGGGGCCAATGTGTATGAAGTTTCATCTGAATAGCTATGTTAAGCGATTTGCTTATATTGAATATCTCTTACATCTAAAAAATGCAAAATTGCTGGTTACTATTTTTGTTTAATCAATGAAAATAGTTAAAAATAAACTATAACACATCTCTGATCGTAGGCTGTTTCATTGATTTTGTTTCTTGAATCCATGTGTTTAAAGTTTTTGAACGAATTTGTGAATAATTCAATGACTCACTTGTAATCACTCTAGTCATTTGTTGCCTTCCTTCCTGAATCAGTGTCTTGAATGCATTGGCAGAATGAATGATTCAGATGACTCACTCATTAAGACAGTGACTTGTCGCCACTGAAAAATCTCCACAACTAATTCTCAGACTGACAGTCTGTCTGGAACAAACACAGAAAGGCAAGTCCCAGCACAGAAATGTAATGTTTTTTTCTCTCTCTGTAATACTAATGCCCTGCCTTGTAATGATGGGAAGTACGGATCATTTAGCAGTATAATTCTGTTATATGTTATAGTTACAAATGTTTATGCAAACGTTGATCAAATTTCGAATAAGAAAAACTATAATGCAGCCAAGGCCACATTATGAGAAACAGCAATGATTACTGTAATCTCTTTTAATTTTCTGAAAAGCCAAAAACTCAGAAAATAGATGGTTTTTATGTGGGTGGACGCCTCTTGAGTGTTAATGCTGTGCGTTCAGTACTGCTAAAAGTGTGAGAGAACCTCAAGTTAAGGGTGTTTTTGGGAAGAGCCAAGGCCGGTCAATTTTGAACAAATCTTTAATATGAACCGGGAACAACGAGTTGCCTCAGAGAGTGATTCGTCATTTTGTGTTGACAGCACACGCGCAAGATTTTATAGGTTCTGTGCTACTGGAAACAGAAATTATTATTTCACCTTCCGACTTCCGAGCCTTTGGGTCCGACTCGTTCGTTCATCACGTGGCAGCCCCATAGGCTAAGGCAGTCTGTACCGGAAACAGAAATGATTACAGTAAAACACATTATGGCTTTACAACAAGTGTTGACTGCTGGTGGTCTTTGCATCCAGAAGCCCACAAATGTTCCTCAGTTTGTGACTTGACAGAAAACAAATAAAAGAAAAAAATTTGCCCATCTTCACAACCAGTAAATGATCATGAGTTTTCCTCAATCATCTGCCTCCTCTTTGTTTAGGCCTATTCTCTCAGAGCTCTTTCCCGCATTTTCTTTATCACCTCCCACAACTCTAAATACATCTCCACTGACATTTTGATAAGTTCTTCTTCTCTCTCAGCTGAAATTGCACTTTCATAGGTTGAAAATGGACATTCAGTCATCCATAAACTGTATGTATTTGTTTTGTGAGAAAGCCCTAGATGCATTTTCACATGGCTAATGTCCATATCCTTCTAATGGCCTTTCTGATGGCTTGGATCTGATTTAAGAGCCATGTGTTTCATATTTATGGAGAGAAAATGAGATACAGGGAGAGACATAGAGGCAAACGATGAGGGGTGAACAATCTTTCCTTATTTCCCGTATTTTCTTACGGTCTCCTTAATGGCGCATTCAGCAATTTAGTGCTAATTTAAACATGCATTAAAACACACATTAAGAAATAAATTATATTTTGTCATCTGCATGATGTACAGACTGTACTCATAATAGTTTTCTATAAAACGTGTTTTGCGGGTCGCCCAACCGTAGTGAATTTCATCATGTTTAAATAATGTGGCCCACTGGGTTTCACTGAACATTTGAAAGAATCCTCAGTTCTGAAAGATTCCAAGTTCCAAGGTTCGAAACAAAGATAAACAATGACATAGCAAAGCCTTAGGCAAAAACGTGGCAAGATTGTTATGCACTTCGGACCACAAATTTGAAACATAATATTCAAAAATGTTTCAAAGCTTCATGAAGCAGTGTTTCGAACATGCCCATCACTACCAAAGATGATTAGACTTTTTTGCCCTATTGCAAAGTATAATTTTTGTTTGTGGTCTACTAGATTAGGTTAAAAACCCATTCTTTTTCACATATTTTACATTATTGCAGCACATCTTTTCCCTGTCTGTCAGTAACAATTTGTTTAGTTCCCGTTTCTATATAACCCCTCCTTCTAAAAGAGCGCATGAAAACAAGACAATGTAATTGCAAGTATTAAAAAGGCGCAATAAGGTTCAAGATATGAGGCACCTCAAATGCCTTAAGTGTGCTATAGAAAGAACAAGTCACACATATGTGAAGTGTGAATTTAATTTAACACATATCTAAGCACAACTTGTGGTTCAAAAGCTGTTAATTAGAAAGAATAGCTAGATGTCTTTGTTTGTCTGTATGTTAAACCAACCCCTATATATCAAGTTTTTTTTCCACTATACAGGATCCCACACTGTTTGTGGGTGAGCAGTGCAAAGTTTAGGAACATGTTATTGTGTGTTTGATCATTGAAGATCCTGATGGAGGGTTGGTGAAGTGCCAGGTGACCCCTCAGCACCGTACGTTAATCACATCCTCAAGGCGAGACTCATTAGCATCACCTTTACCCAGAGGTTGGCCTAATGGCCTGCACAGCAGTTTACACACGTCACTGTATACATTTAGCGCAAGCAAATTAGCTTTAGTGTTTGAGTAACAATATCACAATGCTTGTGTTTGTGCAGTGAATGAAAACACTGCATGCTTTGTGTGCCATTTAAGTGAGGTATTTGGTTTAATGTTTTTTCTTTGTCCTTGTGAAATATCTATTATTTTCTTGGCAAGCTTAAGAGGGAATGAAATGTGCATGCCCAGGGAAATGCTGCTTTTCTTTTGTGTCTGTCGTTAACCACAGGGAACAACTCTTTTAATCCACCTTTGTTGAAGACAGAAGGGACTGAGATGAATAAAATTGAAACTGACTCTGGCATAAATAAATGAAAGCTCATCTGGGTCTGGGTGCAACACAGGATGAAAGGAAAAAGACCCGATTCTGTTTGCTGTTCCTATCTTAATAAATAGCTAATCTGTCATTGAAGGCTATGAACACAGAGATCATATTAACAAATCCATATCATCTAACAGATCTAGATATTATTTGAATTCACAATATAGGACCTGTGAAGACAGAATTGTGTTTATTTAAATATTTAAAGGGGAAGTGTGTAATTTTGTTGATGTTTAAATACTTTTCTTATCCAACTTAAAATTCAGAGACAAGTTCAAGTAATGCACAGTTTGATTCCCTTCTGTGGCACTGTTCTGTTTGTTTGAGCATTTCGAGACCCAACCACCTCAACACAGCAACACTGACTAAACTGTTGTTAGATTGGTGTTAGACACAATGGTGTTAGATTGAGGCAGGACTATCTGTTCGTTTGACTAATGGCAAAGAGGAAAAGTCTTCAGATTTTTTTTGAAAACATTCTGCAGTCCCATTCATTTTTCCCATGTGTATTTAGAAAAAAGTTTTAATTTTAGATTGTTATAAGCCATGAACCAAACCAACCAGTTACGAGGTGAATCCCAGCATTGCAAATTTTGATGTAAAGAACAAAAAAAACAAAAAAATCAACAGACAATTGTATTTGTTTGGTAAATGGTAAATGTTCATATATGCACATTTTGAAATGAATTAAATAGATTTTATATATTATTTATAATATATTATTTGTACTATATATTATTGATATATTATACTGTATATTAGGCCTATTTATATAAAAGTATTAAAGTAGTTTAAGGAGACTGACTCTACAAATTAGACTACTTGTACGATAAGATATAATATGATATAATGTCAGAATTGCTATATAAACTCGTAAATGTGAATGATAAAGTCATAGTTGCGAGTTAATATCTCACTATTTACACCAGCATCAGATATTCACCATGCTCTGAGAGAACAAAGAATCACCATTTCATCATCTGAGAGAATTGAGAACTAACTTCAGAATTCCTAACCCTCCAGTCACATGCTATTATGGCCACAGATATTAAAGGCCAGAAAAGGTGAGGACAAGGCACAACAACCAACAAATAAAGCAGTGAGACTGAATGGGAATGTTCAAAGGGGTGAACCTCAATAACTGGGCCCAGTGTTTTGTCAAGATGAATAACCTAAAAAAATTATGATTTAGAAAGCACTTCCCTGGTGAAAAATAAATAAATATATGCTAAGTATATTGCAGCCAGACTAATTTAGTATACTTCAAGTGTGTTAATGATTAGTTAACTTGAAGTGTGCTATTTTAAAACAACTAATTTTGTACTAAGTATATTTTAGTTGTAATTAAATTGTAGTAAAGCATAACTTTAAGTGTGCTACATTGGAACAACTTCAAGTGTACTTAGTATACTTTAAGTATGTGTAGGGACTAATTACATGCTTGATTAGTGATATTAAAGTGTACTTTATTTGTCTTTCAAGTACATTACACATACAGTAAGAATATATTTTTTTGTGTGGCAGTTTTGCCTTTTATTAGGATTGGACAGTAGCGAGGAAATCAGGTGGGAAAGAGAGGGGACGTGATCGGGAAAGGTTCACAAGCTGGGACTTGAACTTGGGTTTCCCGAAGCACATGGCACTACATCAGCGCACTTGCCAACGATGCTATCGGCGCCGACTGTAAATGTATTATATTTGAGTAAAAAGAAAGAAGGTGAAACTTTTATTCTGGCTATAGGAATTATTGTTGCCGCCAGCGCCGCCATGTCGTGGAGATGGTTCCCTTTCGAATGATCAGTTGTATTGCGTAGCTATACGCTGGGGAAAACTCCTTTTTCTCTGAATACTTAAGCCTTTTGTATAATAACGCAGTGCTAATGTAGAGCCATAACAGTGCAGAGACTATTTGCACGCTATTGGCTGGTCAGTGGTAACTGCACGAACCTATGGCAGAGCGGCGTAACTGCGCGAACCAATCGGTGCAAGCCTGCCAAGCTGAACGCAGAGCCCGTCAGAATGGGACGGATCATCTGCCTATAAGAGACGCTCGATTTTCTTCAGCGACGATCTACGGACCTCGCAGAACTGCTCGACTAACAAGCCTTCACCTTCTTCGCCGTGAACAGCATAGCCAAGCAGCACAACAGCGAGCAAGCCAGCGGACTGTATCCAGATCCAGCGCGCTCAATCAGCCGGCGGATCATCACAGCGAGCTGTCGTGCTGTTTCCCTGCGCTCTCCGGCGAGCTGATTTAAGGTGGTATTTTTTATAAAAGAGCAGCGGCGTTGATTCAAATGTCGCGGCACGGCTGTGATGCAGAGCTCAAATGCAGACCCCCTCTGCCTGACGAGGACAGATGCAGCGAGTGTGTCGCCTGTCTTGGAAAGGTCCACACGGACGCCGCTCTCACTGCCCAATATTTTTCTCGAAGGACAGGGATGCCTTCCTCTGTATGCTTTTCCTCCAGTCACGCTCCTCCCTCAGGTCATAAAAAGGATCAGGGAGGGCAGACACAAAGTCCTACTTGTGGCCACCCTCTGGCGGAACCAGCCTTGGTTCCCCGAGTTGATTCAGCTGCTCACAGTAGCCCTGTGGCCGATACGCCTGAGGGAAGACCTTCCTTCCCAAGCAAACAGGACAATTTGGCACCCCCGTCCCAAACAATGGGCCCTCCGTGTGTGGTTTCTCGACGGGAGCTTGCGGACCTCCCAGCGAGAGTCCTGAGCACACTATGCTCTTAAGTGGTCTGTGTTCTCCAGCTGGTGCTCAACCAGAACCCAGAACCCTACTTTATGTAAAGTATCTCTGATACTTTAATTTCTCCAAGAGCTGCTGGATGCAGGCCGTACACTCATCCATGCTCAATGTCTACGTGGCAGCAATCGCAGCCTTCCGTGCCCCGGTGGCCGGCCAGTCGATTGGGAAAAGCGACATGATTGTCCGCTTCCTAAGGGGAGCAAGAAGGCTTAACCCTCCACGCCCCATACAGTGCCCTCCTGGGACCTATCAACGGTCCTCAGCTGGAATAGTAAAAATAATCAGCTTCATTGCAACTAATTTATTTTTGTTTGTTATTTTTGTTATTATTATTATTATTTTAGTTTTAATTTTTATCGCGCTGCTCCCCCGGGGAATAGGCTTGTCGCCCACCGACGTCTAGGCCTACAATATAAAATATAGGCTATTGTTTTCGTATCTATTTTTAACTTTTGATTATACTTTTCTGTCCTCAATTTTTTTTCTATTCTGTTTACCATAGTTGTAGTATTTCATTACTGTTAATTGACATAGAGGGTTTTCACGACACTTCATCAAACCGGAAGTCGGCCATTTTGGAGGCACTGAACGTAAACAATGCCACTGAACTGAACGGACTCGCAAATTTGGCTGATTATTGCTGCTGAAAAATGGTCGAGTTTTGGTCTGTACTAATCGGTCGCACCGGGAAAAAACATTTTGAGGTGTATAGACTGTCAAAAGTTAAAGAGAAGAGTGCAAAAAACTGATGAAAGAAGGCGCTTGTGGTTGAGAGAGGTACAGCATCATTGTAAGTGAAACGTTGACTATGGCTAAAATGTTGACGTATGACGTCACAGGCCGGGGGTGGGGAGGAACCACCACCCGTACCAACTACCACTCTGAGGAGCAACACCACGGAACACCACGAGGCCGGACACAAGGTAAAGTAAGAAATTGGTCTTTATTAAATCTTAAAACGTATCTAAAAGGGCATTTGCCTGGAGGCTAAAACTTGTTCCCCCTCTTCCAGTCAATCGGGGGACTCCAACTGCTCGACGCCCACGGGCCCTCGGACGGGTAACTTCCTCTGTCCTCTCAATACAACAGTGGGGCTCCAAGGCTCAGGCAAAGGGACCTTCAGGTAAGTGGCTCAGAACAGCACAAGTAACAGGCTTCCTTTGTCTACCTAGGGTAGCGATCGAGCTCGAGACGACTACGAGGGTCTCCAAGAGAATAACTCCAGGCGACGTGCGGACTGACGTTCTCTACTCTTCCCAGACGGCACTGGGACTCAGGGGGCTCAGGCAAAGGGACCTTCAGGTAAGTGACTCAGAACAGCACAAGTAACAGGCTTCCTTTGTCTCCCTAGGGTAGCGATGGAGCTCAAGACGACTACGAGGATCTCCAAGAGAATAACTCCAGGCGGCGTGAGGACTGGCTTTCTCTGTTCTTGTAACACAGCAGTAGAGCTGATGTATCCGAGATGAAGGATCGTTGGAGCCACCAGGAAGCTCAAGAAGTAGCAGTCTTCAAGGTCGGTGGATTCAAGTGGAGTGTGACGATGAGGCGACTGCATAGGGGGGTTATTTCAGAAAACAAACGTGCCTTCCCATCACCAGCCTCAGCCTCACCGAAGAGAGAACAGTAAAACAGGTGCAGAGCTTCCAATAGGTCACAATGCCTCCATAAACTTGCTCACGATATTTATACAACAAGCTAGAATTTGGGTACTTAACTCTTCCTAAATGACGATTCTCACACTGCCTCCATCAACTCAATCACGACGTTTTCACAACAAGCTGGAATTCACCTTTGGCTAAGCCCCGCCCCCCTTAGTTACTGTTGCTACCTCCGACAACTTCATCTGGGCTCTGGTTTGGTATCAACATGGCTTATGCTGTGACGGCTCTTCCTGCTGACATTTGATCAAACTTTTATAAAGCAGCAAATAAAGTGTCCGATAGAAGTAGGCAAAAGTGTCTGCAGTGTGCGTTTGAAGGCTTTATTCAAGACATACCGGTGAAACGCAAGCAATAACAAGGCATCCAAATAGAGGCAAAAGCATAACGGTCACAGTCAAAAAATAAACCACAGCATATCCTAATGGAGACGGAGGCTGGGACTCACAATATCAGGAGAAACACTGTTCATGCAAAGCTGGGTAGGTCTCTATTCACTTCTATAATCGTTATTATTTACAAAGCAAACGGACTATGCGATTATAAAGTTGTATTTATTAGCAGCATGTGCTAGCGTATCAACAATTAGGGCAGAGAACCGAAATCATAAAACTGTCTAACTAGTATAACTTCACAGTAAGGTTAAAAGCTAAATGTCTCTTAGAGCACAAAAGTGAGCTTGTTGATCCTTGAGGGGTTTCGCTGACTGTGAAGACGTCCACACAGTTTAATCCAAAGACAACACTTGTCAGTATTTAACTTCGGTTTTGGAAAGGGGAAAAAACGGACACCCCCCTCCAACCTCTCTGGGAAACGCGTATCTGTGTTACAAATGCCCCAGGCACAACGTTTAACCATATTTTTTATAAAACGACGACGTAATAGCCTGCCGAGACCAAAAATATGAGCCTCCTGCGTTGAAGTCAATGGAGCGCTGTGAAAAAGTGTCGGACCCTCTGTGGAGCTCGTTCTTGGCTGCGCTGTGATTGGTCAATCTACATTCTCGGGCGTGGCTTAGCCAAAGGCGAATTTGGTATTTAACTTTTCATAAAGGATGCTCTTCACACTCGCCGGGACGATCTTCACACTCGCCGGGACAATCTTCACCCACGCCCGTCCGCTCGCTTCTGGCCAGTGCTTCACTCTCCGTACCTCCCCGTTTGTTGACTACCTTCTCCTTCCTTCAACTGCTCCTTTTATATCCTCTCCAAAACGTTCACGCTCTTGTTTGCCACCGTAATCAACTCTAATTTCGTTCAGCTGTGACTAATTTTCTCTTGCGGTCGGCCATGACGGTAAACCGGAACCGGCCTGGTGTTACCCTGGAAGTGCTCCCCCGGGGGAACTCTGCGCCGAGTCTTGGTTCCGGCTTGGTCACCCGGTGACATATCACCTATGGCTACATTCACACTGTCACTCCAAATCCGATTATCTTTGTATCCGATTGGAATCTGATCAAAAATTATGTCCACGCTGTGTATCGCAACTGTTCAGATCCGATTAGTGTGTCCATGCAGCTCTTTGGCAATGACGTTGCGTTGATGGAGGGGTTTGCATTTGCAATAGAGATGTTGTCTTATTTAAATTTTACAACATGGAAATGTGTAGCCGCCGCGCTGGACTACTACGTCTTGAGCCTGCAGCAGAACTGTAGGAGGCTGGTATGTACAGCTTTTTTCTGCGCTCTTGTCTGCGCCGGTTTCAAAAATAAAAATGTTCTGCTCGTCCGGCACTTTGCAACAACACAGCATTGTTTCGGCAGCGACTTTTAGCATGTTCCCTATATATCTATGGTTCTCTATAACAACGTCTGACGTTTACATTTTACGTGGCGTGGGTCACATACCACGCGAAATCCAATCAGAGCGTTCAGACTGAAGCTGATGTCCTTATATGAGGATTTGAATAGGATTTCAAACCACATATGAATGTAGCTTGAAACGGATTTCAGGTGCTTTTTTGGACTGACAATCTGCATGTAACCTATGTCAAGATAAGAAATAGAAGGAAGAATTGAAGTAAGGCCTAGAGAAGCTAGCTCGTTCGGATCTTTACAACATATTAACTTTAGTTTTTCAAAATTTCACGCTCTTTCCTGCTTACCAAGTCCTTCTCTATATGATTTTCGCAGCTTCCACGTGTTTTTTCTATGGTTTATTAGTGCAACAATGTGTTCAGTCGTACATACACAGTGCAATCCATGCTGTTGTTTACATCCGAGTACCTCCTTAATGCATCCGGGTTACCGCCCAGAACGTGACGTTGGTGAAAACCCTCTATTAACCCCATTTCAAAATGCAGCAATTGCTTAAGTAAAAAAAGTATTGTTTAAATAAAGAAAGCATTATAACTTTATGCCATGTGGGATTGCCTGTCAGTGTTAGTTTTTTTTACAGAAACCAAGTTTTGACTTATTGTTGGATCCCAAATGTCTGCACTCTGCATTAACTGACATGTAGCAAAGATAAAGATAATAAATCGTAACTGTCATTTTTTAATTTGCCTTGTTGCTATTACTGTGTATTTATTTTAAAAATATAATCCCTTTAAAATATTTATCCCCATCCCTTTATTTAAATTTTTTACTTTTTGTAACATGTCTTGAGTGGTCTTCTGTGACCACCTGCAATCAGGTTTTGTCGTGAGATGTGTCTCCGATTTCATGATACGTCATTCGATGCGTCACACAATGGCATAGCCTACTGTTGCTTCCAAAAATACATGAATTGTAAAATATGGCAATATGATCCATTATGAGGAATAGTGTCTATTTTTGTTCTGTACTGCCATTTTAAGGGGGTCAGCACTCTGGAATTAATAATAGCTTCTTTACAGAGTCTCTAAGTGGTAGACTAATGTAAACTCTATGTCTTTCTTTGAGGCCTTGAAATGGAAGAGTGAATGCTTGTGAATAATTTGTGAGGTTAAAGGCTGTAGAATTTGCCTGTGGAGATTGGAGGGGAAAACAGAGCCATAATATGCAAGAGGAAGGACTCTGTGCTATTATAAAGAGCATTAGGTTAAGGCTTTGTGCATTATACCATACTGTAAAAGGTCAATGCATGATAACTGTTACTTTAGGGCATTTCGTTATACTGGTGGTAGGGATGTGGTCCATGATGGGTAGCAGTACAGGGCAGAGGTTCCCAAACTTTTTTTATGCTAGGTCCCACAAAGAGCATAATCAAGCTCGAGACCCACCAAACACTTTTTAGAGTGAAATATAAGAAAGAAAAAAAACACACATCTGTTCTCTTTAAGTTAACAAATTAGGTAGGCTCATTCACACAGCTCATCATTCATCATTCAAAAGAGGAACCAAAACTAGGACTGCAGAAATACAAACCGTAAACAAAGCAGCACATATATGATTTTGATCAATCATGCTGATCAATTTCTTCATTCCAGGTGGCTCATGTTATGAAAATACTCATGCATTGGAAGTCTCAGGTAAGATGACGTAAAATGAGTGCAGCCTTCTGTCTGTGCTGTCTTGACTCGCGTTCATCACTTTTGCTTTAATTCTCATGCACTGACTCGTTCGCTAAGTTTACATTTTACATTTACATTTATTCATTTAGCAGACGCTTTTATCCAAAGCGACTTACAAATGAGAACAATAGAAGCAATTAAACTAGCAGTAGGACAACAGTATATAAGTGCTATGACCCTTCGCAGTTCAATCTAATGTAGTATTAGTATTATTTTTTAAAGATAGAATAGAGGAGAAACTGTTAGTATTACTGGATCAAGTGCTGCCGATACGTCTTCAGCAGTTTCTTAGATCATTCCACCAGCAGGGAACAGTCGTGGTAAAGGTCCGAGTAAGAGATTCTGTGCCTCTTTGAGATGGCACCACAAGACGCCGCTCGCTTGCAGAGCGCAAGTTTCTGGATGGCACATAAGTCTGAAGTAAAGAGTTAAGGTATAAGGGAGCAGTGCCAGTGGTTGTTCTGTAGGCAAACGTCAGTGACTTGAATTTGATGCGAGAAGCAACCGGCAACCAGTGCAATTTTGTGAGGAGAGGAGTGACGTGTGCTCTCTTCGGCTCGTTGAAGATCACTCTGCAGCATTCTGGATCAGTTGCAGAAGTTTGACAGTGCAAGCTGTCTGGATAGAACAAGTGCCTGAACAAGGAGTTGTGTAGCATGCTCTGATAGGAAAGGCCTGATCCTTCTGATGTTGTACAAGGCAAATCTGCATGACCGGGCAGTGCTAGCAATGTGGTCTGTGAAGTTCAATTGGTCATCAATTACAACTCCAAGGTTCCTGGCTGATCTTGACGGAGTTATGGATGATGAGCCTAGCTGAATGGTGAAGTTGTGATGAAGTGCTGGGTTAGCCGGGATTACAAGTAGCTCTGTCTTCGCAAGGTTTAGTTGAAGGTGGTGATCCTTCATCCAGCCAGAAATGTCTGTCGGGCAGGTTGAGATGCGAGTGGCTACCGTCGGATCATCAGGCTGGAATGAGAGGTAGAGTTGTGTGTCATCAGCGTAGCAGTGATAGGAAAAGCCATGTTTCTGAATCACAGATCCTAGTGATGTCATGTAGATGGAGAAGAGAAGTAGTCCAAGCACTGAGCCCTGAGGCACACCAGTAGCTAGATGTTGGGTCTTAGACACCTCACCCCTCCACGACAGCCTAAAGGACCTATCCGAAAGATAAGACTTGAGCCACAGGAGTGCAGTTCCCGAGATGCCCTTCATCTTTAGGATTGACAGGAGGATCTGGTGGTTAACTGTGTCAAAGGCAGCAAACAGATCTAGCAGGATGAGAACTGAGGACTTGGAAGCTGCTCTTGCCAGTCTCAGAGCTTCAATTACTGAGAGCAGAGCAGTCTCAATTGAGTGTCCGCTTTTGAAGCCAGACTGATATCCAAGAGGTTGTTCTGCATAAGAAAGGAGGAGATCTGGTTTAAAACAACTAGTTCAAGTGTTTTTGCCACGAATGGAAGAAGGGATACCGATCTGTCATTTTCTAGATGTGCTGGATTTAGAGTGGGTTTCTTAAGCAGTGGGGTTACTGCTTGAATGCTGTGGGAAATGTACCAGTGTGAAGAGTGGTGTTCATGATGTGTGTGAGTGTGGGTATAACAGAGGAAGAAATAGCTTGAAGTAGGTTAGTGGGAATAGGATCAAGTGGACAGGTAGTAGGGCGATTGGAAAGGAGGAGTTTTGAGACTTCTGTCTCTGAAAGCAAGAAGAAGGAGGGTAGAATGTGTGTGTTAGCTGGTAAAAAGTGTGTGTCAGTTTGTGGATGGGTAAATTGTCCGCTGATGGTGGTTGTTTTATTTGTGAAGAATGTGGCAAAATCATCAGCTGTTAGGGTTGATGAAGGAGGGGGAGGAGGATGAGGGTTAAGAAGAGAGGAGAAGGTTTTGAAAAGCATGCGAGAGTCAGAAGAATTGTTAATTTTGTTGTGATAGTAAGTCATTTTAGCAGTAGATATGTTAGCAGAGAAGGAAGAGAGGAGGGATTGATAAAGACCAAGGTCAGTATGATCTTTGGATTTGAATTTGCGCCACTTCCTCTCTGCACCCCTGAGTTTAGCACGATGTTCACGGAGAACATCAGATGACCAGGGGGCAGAGGGAGAGGCGCGGGCTGGCCTGGAGGAAAGGGGGCAGAAGTTGTCCAAGCAGGATGTTAAAGTGAAGAAAATAGTATCAGTGGCATTGTTAGTATCTAGTGCTGAGACCTGGTCTGGTGGAGGAAATGTGGATGAGATCAAAGAGGATAGGCGAGAGGGTGAGAGTGAGTGTAGGTTCCGCCGAAAGGTGACCTGTGGAGGAGTGCGTGTTGTGTTCTGGGGCAGGTTGAGGTTGAGAGTGAGAAGGAAGTGATCTGAGGTGTGCAGTGGAGTGACTAGAGTATGGTCAGTGGAGCAGTAGCGTGTGTAAATAAGGTCCAGTTTGTTACCTGATTTGTGAGTAGCCGAAAGTCGATACTCGTTTGAGGTCGAATGAGGCAAGCAGAGTGTAGAAATCAGCAGCTTGAGGTTTTTCAAGATGGATGTTGAAGTCTCCAAGAAATGAAAGCTTTAGCATAAGTTCTGCCGGGAAGACTCAATTACTACGTCATCTTTTGCTTCACTTCTATCCAATCATATTCTCATGCTCACTGTATAAAAGCTCAGTACTTACACATGTTTGAGTTCGCAGATGCTGATGCTTCCATTCACCTCCATCCTCCCCACCACCACCAGGATGGTCCCTTCCCATACCTTGCAGGGGGTCGGCTGCGCCCCTGCCTTCATCTTCAGGCAGGAATTGCAGATCCGATACCCTCGGATTATGCACTACGGACGGGGGCCTACGCGCCAAATGACTTTGTATATTATCAGCTTGCTGAGCTGTCAATAAATGTACGATTGTTTAAATAATTATCCCGAGTCTTTCTGGTAGAACTATGAGAGGGAGTGCCATCCTCGGGGAAGGATGAGAGTAGCACATCAATCTCCTCTAAGAAACTGCCAAGCTGACCTGGGGGACGATATATAAACTACTCAATGGATTTTAATAGGACTGGTGATGGTAATAGAATGTGATTCAAATGAGCTGTTGTTACACAAAGGTGGTAAAGATTACATTTCCAATCGTTTGAGATGAGCAGACCAGTACCTCCACCCCTTCCAGTCAGGCGAGGGGTGTGTGAGAAAGTGAAGTTAGCGGAGAGCACAGCCGGTGTGGCAGTGTCCTCTCGTCTGATCCAGGTCTCAGTCAGGGCCAAAAGGCTGACTGGCGGTTGCCGACGCCGATGGACGCTGATTCAACATTCTCAATTGGCTAAAATAGCCCTGATGATGTCTCAACTAGTGAAAAAAATAACTGGGTCAGCTGACGCTCAACGATGGACCTGATGTTGGGCCGACGTCCGATTGGTGGTTTCACGGCCTTAAGGGGCCCTATTTTAAATTAACTATCTTAAAATGTTAAAAAAAGCCCACAAAAAAAAGATGGACAACATTAAACTGACATCAACTTTTTGAGATTTATTTTTATTACATAAGATGTAAGAGAGGGTACATATTAGTTTAAATAGGAGGGCCTGCAAATATGGTCTTGGACAAGGGAGGCCTTGGAGTCAAAAAATGTGAGAACCACTGCTTTAGCATCTCCGTAGTAATGACTGCAACTGAAAATGTTCATGTTATGTCTTCACTACTTAGATTAGACTGCTAAGCCTTAATTAACTACCCGTCTTTTGTCCAATTAGGACTTATCATTCTAATATCATCTCCAGTCAGCTGTCTTTTAAAGCAACAGAAAGTGTAATGAGTTGTTTCGAGTGAATGGAACATTGTGAACAGGGCTGAAAAGATCTCACCGTATGGTTACCCAGGTGAAAAAGACGTAGTATTAAATGTATTAAAAATATATTTGAAATGTCAAATAGTAATGTTTATAATACATTTGTATTTCCAACATGCTTATTTAAAGTGCATTTAAAATACATTGAATTGCATTTTAATATATTTATAAAAAATATACTAGTAGTACATTGGTAATAAATATATATTTAAGTATACTTTTAATAAATATGCCTAATTAAAAGCATACTTTAAATATATTTCTAAACAGTATACTAATAGTACATTGGTAATAAATATATATTAAAGTATACTTTTAATAAATATGCTAATTAAAAGCATACTTTAAATATTTTTCTAGTAGTACATTGGTAATAAATATATATTTAATTATACTTTTAATAAATATGCTAATTACAAGCATACTTTAAATATATTTATAAACAGTATACCAATAGTACTTGGTAATAAATATATATTTAATTAAACTTTTATTAAATATGCTAATTACAAGCATACTTTAAATATATTTTATAAACAGTATACTAGTAGTACATTGGTAATAAATATATATTTAAGTATACTTTTAATAAATATGCTAATTACAAGCATACTTTAAATATATTTATAAACAGTATACTAATAGTACATTGGAATAAATATATATTTAATTATAATTTTAATAAATATGCTAATTACAAGCATACTTTAAATATATTTATAAACAGTATACTAATAGTACATTGGTAATAAATTATATTTAATTATACTTTTAATAAATATGCTAATTACAAGCATACTTTAAATATATTTATAACAGTATACTAGTAGTACATTGGTAATAAATATATATTTAATTATACTTTTAATAAATATGCTAATTACAAGGCATACTTTAAATATATTTCTTAAAAGTGTACTAGAAGTAGTTTGAACAGCAAAATGATTAAGCTTTTAGTGTGTTTAAAATGTATGTACTTTATAAACACTTAGGCCTACTGCAATATAGTTTAATTATTTATGTTTTTATCATTTTAATATAAAAAAAATACATTTACAATATATACCAAACTTATAATGTATTAGAAACATTTGTCAACTATTATTAGCATTGCAATAAGCTTAAAAATGATTATTTTTTCACTTTTACTTGTTTGTTGTAAAAGGCTACTTAAGGCTGTTGTCTATTACATGATATTTTGTACTACTGAAATTCCCACAATAATTACAGCATCATATTTTTTGAAATGCATCATAGATACATTTTCCAAAGAAATGTTAATTTCCAAAAAGGTGTTGTTCTTGTTTAAATTTGAACAATGCGCATAACACACGTGACTAGTCCTGATTGGTCCCAGAGGCGTTGAACGGCTGTGATTGGTTGTTATGATAACGCGCTCGCATCTCACTCAGATCTTCAGTTGCTGTGCATGCGGTCCTTGAATGTGATTAGATTTAGACGTTTAAATTTAAACTGTTAAAATATTTATAGCGATCGTGTTTCTTTAGAGGACTTGGAGGAAACCACGCGATTGATATGGATTGGGTGATGTTTTTTGCGATTCACTTTTTGAAACGTGAACAGATCTGGTGAATGGTTCATCGGAGGGCTATGAATGTCAGTTTTTCTTTCGAAGATTAACGAAAGTCTTAAATGGTTTGGAACTACTTAAGGGTGAGTGATCATGACAGCATTTCGTATTTTTGGCACAAAGTGTAACATCACGTCTTTTTCAGTTCAGCTACATTCAATTTGCCCAATCAGAGCCAAGATTTTCAAGTCAAAGTCGAAGCAGACTCGAAGAGATGAAGATTCTGCCTCAGAAGTTACTGGTAAGTTTTAGTTGCTGTTTGCATAAATAAATAGCTCACTGTTTAGTTGTTTTCCTAGGTGGATAGGTCTGCTATGCATTTGCTAATATGACTTGCTGACACTGAATTCTAGCAACTTCTGCACTAAGTCTTTGATAAATCTGTTTAAAATCTATGTGGAGACATTTATCGGTCTTAAAACAACTATAAAACATTGTCCAATGCATCTTCAAAAAATGAATTAGTTATTATAATATGTACATCATTATATTAATATAATTTTTATTTGCTGAAGCTGTGTATTTATTTCTGATTTCCTGAAGAATTTGGGCTTCATTGTTATGATGTAAATCAGGGGTCGGCAAGTAACTTTGGCCGCGGGCCAATATTTTTTTTATCCAGTAGATGGCGGGCCAGCTACATGGGAATAGGCCTATTCGTTACGGTGAAATCACAAAATAGAATGCCCACAAACGTGTCCCTACTACTTGATATACAACCACTGATGAGCATTAATCGGTTTTGATGAAGAAAAAAAAACGAAAAAAAAAAAAACTATACAAATGCAGATTAGAACCCAGAACCTTTTACACACTTGACGAAAGTTCTACCACTGGACCATTTAAGCACTTGAGAAAATGCCGCGGATACATCTTATTAACGATAAATTAAACCCCATGTAGGCTACTATTTAAATCGATTGTTGGACGTGTTATTGTACATCTGATTTAGCATGTATTACCAATGGACTGTACAACTTTTGAACTTTATTCCTGTTTTTAAATTATTATTTATTCGGGACACAAGAGGTCTGCGCAGGACTGTTTTTTCCGTCCTGCTCCCACAAGGTTCAATTCAGCAACCGCTTAAAATACTCAAAAGTAAAAGCTTAAAAGTGTTCACCTGCTTTAAAAATTTAGATCTCGTTTTCAGAATCTCAAATCTCAAAAACAAGCCGTTTTTCATTTTTTTATTTTTTATTTTAATTTGGGGGGGAAAAAAACGATTGAACGAATGATACACGGCAGTGATGCGCGGGTCAATGTATAAACAACCCGCACCCGACCGACGTTTTCAACCCGCCCGCAACTCGGACCGCAAACAAAAGAAAGAAAATATTGTACCCGACCCGCTTCCCTGGCCCGCATATTGGGCCATAGACGTAGGAAGGGTGCGCATTT
>JARPMJ010009267.1:0-28430 GCA_033366665.1 Phoxinus dragarum | reverse complement strand
TCATCCCCAATGTCACTTCTCTGTGTTTTACGGCTCTGACGAGAACGTCATCCTCGGCTGTGAACCGCTCCTGGTGTGCGCCTGGCAAATCCGCCGTTATAATAGCGATCCGCCATGGAACAAGCGCGCCGGCTCTTAAAGGGAATGTGAGAGGACGCTCTGATTGGTTTTATTTCACGTTACGCCCAAACCACACCTATGAATAATGAAGCTACTTCAGACCAACACATTTTAGATTTGCGCCAGGCGCAAGAGTCATTTATCCCACCGGGGAAAATAGCAACAGCGCCGGGATCCGCCCACAAAGTTACTTGCGCTTTGATACTTGCGTTTCAGATGGTTAAAATAGGGCCCCAAGTGTCAACAATCAGCTTGAAAATCACACAAGTATAGAGAAAATGGTGGTCATTAGTGATAAAGAAGTTGTCAATCAAATAAGATCCAAAAGCAGGAAGATCCTAGCCTGGGTTTCCCCAGACTGCCTTTGCGCAGCGCGATTTTTATTCTCGCTGAAAGGCAGTCTGGAAACCATTGGGACCTGATTTTCGCCTCGTTTAGGGAACCAATCACAGAACGGGGAGGGAGCAGCAAGACGATGACGACATCTTTGCGACACAACTAAGCAGTTTGTTTATATCTATGGAGTCAACATGGGCAGCAGACGCGAAGCTACCTTTTGATGCAGCCTTAGATATTGAAGTAGTTTAGATCGCAATTTTATTTAGAAAAAAGAGCAGCGTTTGCCGTTAAACCATTTTCTCTACATACGTCATCTGGTATAATGGAAACGATTGGCTATGAGCTACGTACAGGCGCATTTGATAGACATTCTTAGCACCCAATAAACGGCGCCGGCGCATTCGTAAACCACGCCTCAAATACGAGAAAATGCACATGTTGGTTCCCAGACCCAAGTCTCAACGAGAATTGGGTCTGGCGTTAGCCAGGCTAGGAAGATCCATGGGTCCATGGTGATATTCATTGAACTATATCCAAGTAGAAGTTACAGTGACCGCTTATTCGCAGTCCTCTTCAATGTTCTGGAAAGTGTTGTCAAGTTTCCTGCAGGTGCATGCGTCTATACATTCCATGCGACTCTTTCTGAATAATAGAAGAATAGAATAGAAAGATTACAACCAGTACAAGTACAGGTACATTGGAATAATTGTATACCAAAATCTCTCAGAGATGGACACTGTCGTATAATCTGAGAACAGTCATAGCTTCTCAGACAACAGCGATGCTGAGACTGACAGATGATGAAGACGATGAGTACACACACACACAGAGGTGCACAAAGAGTAGAATGGAAAGAGATGATGTGAATGAAAGCAGAATGTCTATCATTAAAAGAGCACGGTGTATTTCAAGATGGTGGGGACACACTCAAGAATATCATCAACAAGGACATGGTCACACCCCAGATTCAACAATCCTCTGCTTGGTGCAGAACACCTTGGACAGGCACAAATGTAAGTGTTTGTGGAAAAACGTCTGTGTGAACCTCCAGATAGTGACCAGCACTTGGATCTGAAGTCACCTCATTTGAAAGAACAAAGCCAAAACATTTGCCTCTTTGTATGAAGTCGTGCAACTTTCCAAGAACAAGCAAAACATCATCAAAGTGGACAGGGCAGATTCTACACAAGCTCATCACAGCTTACAGAGCAGGTCGCAAGGTAGACCTGGAAAATATTCTCCTGCATGAACTCATGCCTGTCCCGCTATCTCTGGCCGAAACAAACGGCAGTCTACATTCCACCAACAAATCTGTTTTAGCAAATATACTGACAAAACATATCAAATCCCCTGCTGCTTGCCAACAACTTGGCCAAGCACTTGTAATGGCACTTGGGAAGCCGCCTGACATCACAACATTCGGGCAACTATGCCAACAAGTTTGTTGACACAGTGTTGAAGATGGCAGAGAAGTATCAGAGGGTTTATGTAGTCTTCGACAGGTACCATGACGAATCCATCAAAACAGGCGCAAGAAAGAAGCTTCAACAGCGCCACCGACCAGTACGCAGAGAGATCGTGAATGACTCTGTTCCACTTCCAGCAGACTGGTCGAGCTTCATGGCACTAGAAGAGAACAAAGCAGGTTGATAAATGCAACAAAGCAAGAGTGAAGTTGTTTTGCAAAGGTCGTCCACAAGAGGACTCTGCCTCCAACCTCAGATGCAGTGAAGTTTCATATCATGCGTTCACACTATCAAGCGACAATCAAACCAAGCTCACCTGCCACATCCTGATCTTCCTCTAGTGGATGAAATGGGATGGATGCACAAGGACGGTCAATTAGTGCCACGGCTAATGTCTCTGCCACCTATACTGAAAGCCTGCAGGGAGTTCACTTCATGTGGGTGTACCAAGGGATGCCTCAGCCAACGCTGCAGCTGCAGGTATGTGTGTAGGGAATTAGCTGATGTTGATCATTGTGTACAAGAATGTACAAATATGATAGACTGGTAGAGTATTCCAATGTACCTGTACTTGTACTGGTTGTAATCTTTCTATTCTATTATTCAGAAAGAGTCGCATGGAATGTATAGACGCATGCACCTGCAGGAAACTTGACAACACTTGCCAGAACATTGAAAAGGACTGCGAATAAGCAGTCACTGTAACTTCTACTGGGATTTATAGTAATAATAATAATAATAATAATGTTACATTTATATAGCGCTTTTTCTGAGACCTCAAAGTGCTTCACATTGAAGGAGGAATCTCCTCAACCACCACCAATGTGCAGCGTCCACTTGGATGATGTGGCGGGCAGCCATATTGCGCCAGAACGCTCACCACACACCAGCTTACTGGTGGAGAGGAGACAGTGATGAAGCCAATTACTATATATATAGGAGGATGATTAGGAGGCCATGATGGACAGAGGCCACTGGGCAAATTTGGCCAGGATGCCGGGGTTACACCCCCTACTATTTTCGAAGGACATCCTGGGATTTTTAATGAGCACAGAGAGTCAGTACCTCGGTTTAACGTCTCATCCGAAGGACGGCGCTCTTTGTCAGTATAGTGTCCCCGTCACTACACTGGGGCGTTAGGACCCACACAGACCACAGGGTGAGCGCCCCCTGCTGGCCTCACTAACACCTCTATCAGCAGCAACCTGGTGTTCTCAGGAGGTCTCCCATCCAAGTATTTACCAGTCTCAGCCCCGCTCAGCTTCAGTGGGAAACCAGTCTTGGGCTACAGGGTGATATGGCTGCTGCATAGTTCAATGAATATCACCATGACCCATGGATCTTCCTGCTTTTGGATCTTATTTGATTGACAACTTCTTTATCACTAATGACCACCATTTTCTCTATACTTGTGTGATTTTCAAGCTGATTATTGACACTTGATCTAAATCAGGACAGGATGTTAAATTCCCCATGTGTAAAAACCTGTGAACATTTAATTAAAGTTTGTAACTTTTTGTATTTGTTTGTACATTTGACCTCAAAACAAAATACAATGTAAGTAAATGTAGCCTGATAATATCAACAATAATAATTATAATAATAACTGAGTAATTATTGATAGTTAAAAACAACTATTTTTCCCAATATCTAAGCATTTTCTTCACATTACATCTCAAATTTGAATATGCCATTGAATTGCCCATCTAGGAAAACTTACAAAAGCACATTTATTTCATGTTTGTACCTTGTTTAGTCAAAAAGATATACTGAAAAATAGATTTCAGGCCTGGCGGTGGCGGCCATTTTGAATTTCTCAATTTTGAGGCATTTTGGGGCATTTTTGAGCTTCATATACAGCAGATTTGGATTCAGCACCCCTTATTACCCCTAGAAATGTTGTATAATATAAATAATCACAAAATGCCTTCGGGGTTCTGATTTTGTGAAAATTGACCCTGTCTATTACTGCAGTTTTAAAGGAGAACTCCAGCGCAAAATGAACCTTTGGTCTAATTACACATTGTTACCCTAGTCAATCGTTATCTGAGATTTGTTTTCATGATTATCGAATGTAAATAGTTTTATCTCTAAAAACAGTTTAGCCTATAACGCTAGTATAACGCTAGTATATAGGGCATAGAGTAATGACAAATAAAAATCGCTTGTTAATACCACTAACAAGGCTCAAAATAGCCCCACACTAACACGCTAGCATAATGAGGGTCCCTACATGCAAACCTGTTTTTAGAGATAAAACTATTTACATTCGATAATCATGAAAACAAATCTCAGATAACGGTTGACTAGGTAACAATGTGTAATTAGACCAAAGGTTCATTTTGCGCTGGAGTTCTCCTTTAAGCAGAAAATACTCAGCTGTTGACTTATGAATTTACACACGGCTTGTCTTAAAGCATATTAAAAACACCACATAGACATACACACAACATTAAAAGCTTGATTTTCTCCACAGGGGGACTTTAAATAACATTTAAAAGCGTCTGCATTTAGTGCGGCTTGCGGAGGAGAGATTAGTTTATACTATTTTAGGTAAAAGTGTGTCATAGGTCGACTTAAGATTCAGTAAGTATTGAGTAAGCTAACAAGAAATGCTTCTTAGCACTATATCAAACACTCTGACTGAGGCTAATGGGTGGTTTTAATTTGAATATTGATGTTGTGTCTAATGTACAAGTGTGCAGCCCATCGGTCATATCATGGTGCCTGAAGCGGCTCCAGTGGGATTCTTCCTCTCTATTTCTCTCTCTCTTTTACTCAATTTCTTGTTCTCTCTCGTCTGCATCGCTGCTTTGAGTGAAACACAGCGTGGCTGACATATCAGTGCTGTTTATTAAGAGACGAGTCTATCAGGTCTCATAAGCGGCTGCTCACGGGAAGGCAGGTATGTAGGCACTGCATGCTTCGCTGAACGCAAAGAGACTTAAACACTGGGACATGCAAAAGACTGCAAATGTTTAAGCATTTCATTCTCATGGGCCAGTTGATTTATTTTTAATTTTGCTAGCTATCTTTCGCAGACATTGTTCAATGTCACTCTGGAAAAGGATGGTGGGTTGTTTTGAAATATTAAAGTATTTACTAGTTTTAATGTGATATTAATGGTTACCTCGATTACATAAACATATCTTGCACTGAACTTTTATATAAGAATGAATAATGTGAGGTTTTATGCTGTTAAAAATAAAAAAAAATTTAAGAAAGCATTAAATCTGGGACAGCAAAAACATGCAGATCCCAGGAAACATCCTGGAGTGTAAAACGCCAGTTAAATAAAGCAGACAGAGATAATAGACTTAATGCAAGAATGTAATGTCAGCAGGCACTTTATCTCATAGAATATAAAACCATAATGATGCACACCAAATTATTTAAGTTAATAAGTATTTCTGGATTGTATATTTAAAGGGTTAGTTTAAATTTCTGTCATCATTCATATATCATTCATGACTTTAGTTCTTCTCTGGGGCATGAGATATTTTGAACCAAACAGTTTTGGTTACCATTTACTTCCAATGCATGTACAAAAAGCAGACATTTTTCAAATATCTTGTATGTTCCAACCAAGAAGTCGTGCAGCTTTGGAACGACGTGACGGTGAGAAAATGACAACATTTTGGTTGTTCGCAATATTAGAAGAGCTGTGATTTGGCACTCAGGTAATCATAACTGATTTTATTGCCCAGTTACTGTTTTTCCTCCACTAATGAAAATATTTCCAACCAAATGCAAAGCAGAAGCGTTCTGCATCTTTGACTAATGCACATTAGTGGTGTTTTGTTATTGAATGAATCAGGCATTATTTTTAACTAGTTGAATTAATTATTTAATGACTCACTCATAAAGAAAGCCACTTTCATTCCTGAATGAATCAATATTTTTTAACAAATTGGTCGAATAAATTGTTCAATATCAGGTGCTGAATTCAGAACCATATACTTACTCTTACTATATTTTAAGCTAATCTTTCTATGGAAGAAATAGTAAGAATAATATGCTATGTGGGTCCGAATAAAGCAAGTCACTTGTATTGGTCTTGAATGAATCGGTCGTTTTTAAACAAATCAATGGTGTTAATGATTCAATCACTCACTGATTAAAACAGTTGCTGAATTCTGAACCGTATGCAGGATACATCAATGTTTTGTTTCTGAATGAATCAATCAGTTATAAACAAGTCAGTGGAGATAATGATTCAATGACTCGGTTATTAAAACTGCTGCTGAATTCAACCTGATCACTCTAAATGCTTCTGTATAGCACGCAGTGTGTTAATTATGTAATTTATACGCGAAAATGAGTTTTTATGTGCATAGTATACGCATGGGTTGGTTAGGGTAGGTTTAGTAGTGGTGTGGGGTGCGTGTGTATTACACCCAATGAAGTGCGCATTAAATGCACGCGAAAACTGCGTATCATATGCACGTAAAAACAAATTTTCGCGTATAAATTACACAATAAACACACTGCGTGCTAATGCTATAGAGATGCATTTACGTGAGAACAGGCTGCTGCACCGTATAGTGTGCTAGTATGCCGTTTCAAATACAGCAAGTCACTTGTACCGCTCCTGAATGAATATATTATAATCAAATCAGTTGAGTTAAAGTGGTGGTTAATTATGATTTCACTTTTCTAACTGTAGTTAGTGTGTAATGTTGTTGTTTGAATATAAACAACATCTGCAAAGTTACAAAGTTCAAAACAAAGTGAGATATAAATAAATTGCTTTTTAAGGACTACAACAAACGGCTGGTAGGAACTACAGGACATTCCTCCAGGGTTAGTGACATCACCAACCCTAAAATTTACATAAACCAACCCTAATAATTACATAAAAATTTACCGCCCCCTGAACACGATTTATAGATTATCAAGACAGAATATGCTAATCAATGACTAGAAGATAACTACACATAAGCTGCATAAATTAACCAACTAACCATTCAGAAATGTCCTGTTGCTTCTACATGTTGTCACTTCTTGAGTTTCTCCGTCTTTCTGACTTCGGTTTGAACATAAAGGCTAAAAGTTTTTGAAATGTTCAGTGCATGTGTGTGTGTGTGTGTGTGTGGTGTGTGTGTGGTGTGTGTGTGAGAGGTAAAAGGACACAAGCTCTTGTAGCTCCGGCCCCCTGTGCCGGGAGCAGCAGCTCATTTGCATTTAAAGGGACAGGGCACAAAAACGGGGCGTTTTTCGCTCACCCTCAAAAAGTGACAATTTTAACATGCTATATAAAAATATCTGTGGGGTATTTTGAGCTAAAACCTCACACACACACTCTGGGGACAGTAGAGATTTATTTTACATCTTGTGAAAAGGGCATTATACCACCACTTTAATGATTCAATGACTCACTTATAAAGACAGTTTCTGAATTCTGAACCGTAGTGTGCTAGTATGCGAATTTTTTATTTTTTTAATGAATTGGCTGAATGAATGAGTCAATGAATTACCGACGTAACAATGTCACCTGCAGAAAGAGTCTGAAGAGTATTGTGAATATTGTCATGGTTGAAGGGACTGTGCATCATCCGTCAACTAAAACACGACGTCTTGTACCCCGTGTTCAATTGTAAACATTTAAAAGTGTGTTGAAAAGATTTGCTATGGCAGGACCGTGATGAGAGAAATAGAGACGGTGAAGCTGATAAACCCATCCTGTTGAGGGAAGAATAAGTCGTCAGTATACGGACGGATATGAGAGAGGGACAGATAACGCTTCTGAAGTGTCATAACCCTCATGTAAATCTGGCTGCCTCAGTCGGTCCGGGGAAATTGAGCTTCATTAAGTGAGTCAGAGCAGATTTATGTAGTGATCCGAGCCACAGTCGTTTGCGTGGACACTGTACAGCGGGATGGCAAGATCATGATGAATCTACTGCACTTCTCTCTGGCTGGATGCCTGAGAGAGAGAGAGAGAGAGAGAGAGAGAGAGAGAGGAGAGAGAGAGAGAGAGGTTTAATTCTGCATAGTACTCGCAAATGCTGTGGAAAATTCACTGTACTGTTTGTCATGCCAAGCACAACTGAATTGAATTGACAGCGAGAGACACAGAACAAGAAATAGACAGGAGAACAGTGAGACGGTCCTATAATTTGTTTGAATTGTTTAACAGTGTGTTCCAGATTCACGATGATACATAATCAACATTAACATGGCAATAAACCCCTCAGCAAACACTTCTCACATATAACCAAACTGCAGGAGTAGTGAAATGTTTGAACTGTGTATCGCACTCTGTAAATCGCTGCTTGATTTACATCTTTATCGTAACATCACATTCAGAGACGGTCTCAGCTCGGTCTCCGGGGAAATAAACAGGGGATGAAATAACGGCATGTGATTCAGATCCAATCGGCCTATTACCAGCAGAGGAGCCGTGAGAGAGACAAATCTGCTAGCTCTGGTCCAAAGTGAAAGCGAGAGAAAATTTGAATCAATATTTCCCATTAACGTGGCTGATGCTTAGACCAACAATAGAGGGAGTTCACGGCAGAGCTGCTTTGTGTGTTCAGGTGTCTGGGATAATTGAATCTGTCTGTGCCGTTCTGATTAAACTGCAGGAAAAACATGATCAAATGAAGGTTATGAAAGACAAAAATCGCAGATGTTTGAAGCTGAGAGACTGTTGGATGTTAACAGTGTTGCTCTTCTACAGACTGACTTAAAGTCATTTAAATTTAACAGTGGTTTTCACGAATGGACGGGAAAAAAATAAACACACAGACACGAAGCAGTCACCTGGCAATGCCACTAGAAACCACTGGTAATCATAATAACCCTTCCAGAACACCCAGGCAACTACTTACCAATGCATTAACAACCAACCACAACGCTGTAGAAACCATATGACAACACCCTAGTAAACCGCTCAGAACATTGCAACCACAGAGTAACCACATAGAAACAGCCTAGCAACCACCCACCACCATCTAGCAAAGCCTTAGACACAACACAAAACAATAACCTGACAACCAGTAGCTTTCTAGAACACCCTAGCAACTAGTTAGCAACACCATATGAACCATCTAGCAAATTCTTAGCAACCACCTAGCAACACCCTAATAACCCCCTCTAAATATTAAAATTACCACCACCCTAGCAACTGCTTAGCAAAGCCATAGCAACCAGCCACAACATCATAGCAACCATCTAACAAAGACCTAGATACCACCCAAATCCCCCTAGCGACCACCTACGAAGACAATAGTTACCTTACACGACACCTTAGGAATTATTTAACAATGCCGTAGCAACCAGCCACAACACCATAGCAACCAAGCAAAACCCTAGCAACACCCTAGTAACGACTCACAACATTAAAACCACAGAGTAACTACCTAGAAACAGCCTAGCAACCACCCCACAACCATCTTACAAAGCCCTAGACACAACCCAAACAACCTGGCAACCACCCAAAACACCATTACTACCTACAATAGTAGCTTTCCAGAACATCGCAGCAACTAATTTGCAACGTCATAATCTAGCAAACATCAAAAGCAACCTAGCAACCGCTACCAACAACCTAATAACACTCACAACAATATAGCAAATGCAGAGTAACCACCTAGCAACCATCCACAACAAGATAGCAACCATATTTACCTACTTCCAGAGCACCATAGCAACAAGTCACCACCCAAAACACCCTAGCAACCACCCAGAACACCTTAGCTACCACCTAGGAAGACAATAGTTACTTTCCAGAACACTCTACCAATTACTTAGCAACGCCTTAGCAACCATCTAGCAAAGTCTAACCACTCAAAACACTCTTGTAAACACTCACAATAAAATAACCACAGAGTAACCACTTACTGTAGCAATTATGAACAATATAGCAAAGCCCTAACAACCACCCAAAACACCCTAGCAACACCCTACAAATCTTCTAACAATGAAACTGGTCATAATTCACTCACCCATATGTAATTTTAAACCTACGGAACATAAGATAAGATATTTTGAAGGACATTGGACGGTCCAAACAACATTGGATCTCATTGTGTGGACAAAAATTTTTTTTCTAAATATTTTTTTTGTGTTCCACAGAAGAAAGTCAAACGAATTTGAGATGTCATGCGGGGGTGAAGAAGTGATGACAGAACTTTCCTTTTTTTGATGAACTACCCCCCCCCCCCCCCCCCTCTCCAAAAAGTATCTTTCCTTGATGTTCTATGTGTTATTTGTTGCACTGCAGCCCAGAGACGAGTAAAGAGCGTCTCCATGTGTCGTGTGTGTTGTGAAGGTGTGTGTGTGTGTGTAGTTCTCCCAGGTGTTGTGTAGTGAAATGGAGAGCGAGATAGAGATCAGGCAGGAAATGGCCATTGCGACGTTGACCTCTACTTTACCTTCCCTCGATCTGTCATACTGTCCTTCGCCTGACTCTTCACCCCTGCACTCTGAGAGTTACAGGAAATAGAAGTGCACTTCTGCTGCTTATTTTGGCCCTGTGAACACACACACACACACACACACACACACACACACACGGTTCGCTATCTTTGTAAGGGACTCAGGCATGGTGGTTTTATACTGTACAAATTGTCACACACACACACACACACACACACACACACAGACACACACACGATGGTTTTTATACTGTACAAATTGTCACACACACACACACACAATGTTTTTTATACTGTACAAATTGTCACACACACACACACACGGTTCGCTATCTTTGTAAGGACTCAGGCATGATGGTTTTATACTATACAAATTGTCACACACACACACACACACACACACGGTTCGCTAGCTTTGTAAGGACTCAGGCATGATGGTTTTTATACTGTACAAATTGTCACACACACACCACACACCACACACACACACACACACACACTTTATTGACGTGAATTCACTTTAGACCAAACTGAGTTAACTTTGTGTAACGTGATTTCTCAAAAAAAGTTCAAATTCATGCGGTTTCCAAGAATAAAAGCTGGAAAATATTAAAATCAAGAGAAATGGAGGACTGGTGGATATTGAAGAAGAATTTTTTCTTTGAAAGATGTTCGGATTTGTCACCTTCTTATCCAAAGAAAAAATTCAGACTAGGAGTTTTACATTGTTTTCTTTGTTCACTAAATCTTTCAAATGAACAAAATCCCAAAAAACTAGAACATAAATTGTACTTTTATGCACTGTTTTGTATAGTTAACATTCATTATAAAGCAACAAATAAAAATACATATCTACAGAATTACACAGAATTAGTTCTTTTGTCAATGTGTTTCCTGTTGTTTTCCTCCGTATCCTGTGAGAGGAACCGGACCTACAACAGGAAGAATATTCCAGCTACAGAAGTCTTGAGTTAAAGGAATAAGTAAGGCAGAAATAAAATGATCTTATGATTTACTCAGCCTCATATCTGTCACGTCGCCGGTGGTCCACAGAGATCCACACAGGAGATCGCTGGAGAAAACTAACACACAACCACATCAAATAAAGACAATGCACTGAATGAACTGAGGTCTTAACACACAGAGTAATCAACGGAAAACAGGACAGCTGTGTTTAATTAGCAACCAAGGAATCTAACGACGACTAGGAACTAAGGAAAAACGAGCACAGGAAACACAGGGAAATGAAACCAAAACAATACACGTGACAATATCATTTCCATACGCTTTTATTATTGTTTTTCACAAAATAAGAATACTTGAACATGTTCATGCCAGTGTTATCTAATTAGTTTTTGTTCATATTTTTAAATTAGCTTTATATTTTATTTTTTTTGTTTTACTGCTAACTTTAGTTGACTTCATTTTTTAGTAATTCCGTTATGTGCTTTTGTCATTTTATTCGTTATTCGTCATGATATTTAGGTTTAATTTATTTTAATTTCAGTGATTTCCTGTTAATCATTTTAGTGCCTCAGCTTAAACTTTATTTCAGCTTATTGCAAAAAGCAACATTTCTATTTTTTTTTACTTAAATTTTCAACTTATACTTATATAATTAGTTTTATTTCACCTTTATTTCAAATAACATTTACCGGTATGTTTTTATTAGATTTAGTTAATAAACGATTTATAACCCTGCTATAACCTCTTTTCCATTGTGACCCATGTAGCTCCACACACACACACACACACACGCACACACACACACACACACACACACACACACACACACACACACACACACACACACACACACACACACACACACTGCACGCCACATCTGTATGTGACTCACTCACATATTTAATCAGTTAAAATCTGATTAGATGCACAAACATTTTATAATTTGGCGCAGACACAATTTCGATTTCAGAAGTTCGCAGACTCCTCAATGTTGTAATATTTACAATAGATTTAAGAAAAATTGCATGCTGATTTTATCCAGAGTCTCAGTGGCCTAAAACGAAAAAGCTGTGTCCTTCTTTTCCTTTGTTTTTACAATTCATGTCTTAAAATATTCACACTAGATTTCAAAGGGCGAATTTATTCAACAATGGTGTGCATAATCTGCATGGCCTTGCCAATACGACAAACTTTGGCTGAATAGCATTTGAATAATGTGTCCGGAGCTGTTTTTAAATGAGTCGACCTTGTTTATGTGAGTTTGGTGTGAAGGTGGGGAGACTCCACGGGGAACAGCCAACTGCCACATTACCAAACCCCTCCGGTCCCGAAACACAACACTTCCCTGACGTTAAAGCTTAATCACACACTCTTCGCTGTTTCTTTACACCTTTATCTGCTTCTGTTTGCCCCCCGCCAGCTGTGTGGAGCAACTTTAAGGCAGTTTGCTTTATGCATCGTCTTTTTTCTGCAATTACAGCGGTTGCATTTATAACCGACTCAGAATGACTAAGGAGTTGCATCCTTGTATTTGAATGTCAGTGTAAGACAGGGACTGTGTTTGATAAATGTGAGCACAGCAAGCCTTTTCTCAAGTTTGTTGTCATTTTTTTTTTTTTACAATCTTCCTGATGTCTTGTCAGCAGGGTGAGTGAAAAATATGCTTGACTATGCTTTTTTTCAGCTGGATTCCTCTGCTATTTCTAGCTCACGTCTCTGTCGAGCAGATTATCAGTGGATTAGATGAGACTGACTGAGACTGCAGGAGTTTTCCTCCATGTGTTGATGAATGCATGGGAATATTTGTCTGTTTGTCAGTGATCAAGAATAACCTTACATTTGTTTCATAGTATCCGTCTGGCCTGTTCTCTGCACTCTTTCAGCACCGCAGAAGAAAAGAGAGAGCGACTGTCTGATAAAACTGATTGACAGCATGGAATCGAACTGGCTGTAAAAAAAAAAAAAAAATCCAGGAGAAATAAATCAGCGCAAAGTGGATCAGGAACAGATAAAGGAGGAAGGAAGAGAAGGACTGTACAAAAAGTGTTTTAGAACAAGTATGATGGTGAACTCATGCTTATGAACTCAAAATTCACACAAAAATATGAAAATGAATTTACTCACACTCAATTTGTTCCAAACCTGTGAGTTTCTGTCTTCTGTTGAACACAAAAGAAGATATTTTGAAGAATGTTGGCAACAGTTGATGGGATCCATTAACTTCCACAGTGAAGGGGGGAAAAATACGATAAGTCAATGGGGTCCATTAACTCTCTGGTTACAAATATTCTTCTAAATATTTTTGTGTGTGTTTAGAAAGAAATAATTCATACATGTTTGGAACAACTTGAGGGTGAGTAGGCCTAAATGATGACATAATTTTAATTTTTCTGTGAACTATCCCTTTAATTGTTTATTGTTTAAGTATTATACAGGTGCTGGTCATATAATTAGAATATCATCAAAAAGTTCATTTATTTCAGTAATTCAACTTAAAAGGTGAAACTAATATATTACATAGACTCATTACATGCAAAGTGAGATATTTCAAGCCTTTATTTGTTATAATTTTGATGATTATGGCTTACAGTTTATGAAACCCACGAAATCAAAATTAGAATAGTAAATTTGAATATTACATTAAACCACACAGTAATTACACAGTAATGGTCATTGAACCAGGTTTCTGTTCTTGTGGCAGTGTGGGCAAATCCTGCTGGGAAATGCTGGAAGCATGAAGTGCTCTGGACATGTCCTGGTAGACGGCTGCGTTGACTTTGGATTTAATAAAGCACAGTGGACCAAAGTCCTCTTTTCTGATGAGATTTGAGAAATTTTGCATCTCATTTGTAAATTGCGGTCCCAGAGTCTGGAGGAAGAGAGGTGAGGCCCAGAATCCACGTTGCTTGAAGTCCAGTGTGAAGTTTCCACAGTCAGTGATGGTTTGGGGTGCCATGTCATCTGCTGGTGTTGGTCCACTGTGTTTTCTGAGGTCAAGGGTCAACGCAGCCGTCTACCAGGAAGTTTTAGAGCACCTCGTGCTTCCTGCTGCTGACCAACTTTATGGAAATGCAGATTTCATTTTCCAACAGGACTTGGCACCAGCACACAGTGCCAAAGCTACCATACCTGGTGTGAGGACCATGGTATCCCTGTTCTTAATTGGCCAGCAAACTCGCCTGACCTTAACCCTAGAAAATCTATGGGGTAGAGGAACATGTGACACGCCAGACCCAACAATGCAGAGGAGCTGAAGGCCACTATCAGAGCAACCTGGGCTCTCATAACACCTGAGCAGTGCCACATCTGACCGACTCCACGCCACATTGTTGCCGTAATTCAGGCAAAAGGAGCCGCAACTCAGTATTGAGTGCTGGACATGCTCATACTTTTCATGTTCATACTTTTCAGTTGGCCAGCATTTCTAAAAATCCTTTTTTTTTTTGTATTGGTCTTAGTAATATTCTAATTTTCTGAGATACTGAATTTGTGATTTTCATTAGTTGTCAGTTTTAATCATCAAAATTAAAAGGAATAAAAATTTGAAATATATCAGTCTGTGTGTAATGCATGAATATAATATACAAGTTTCACTTTTTGAATGGAATTACTGAATTAAATCAACTTTTTCATGATATTCTATTTATATGATCAGCTCCTGTATGGAATGCAAGGGGTTATGTCGTGTTTAGAAATATTATTTTACTGAAAAGCATGACATAGATACTAATCAAGCTAGGATTTTTGCACTAATAATACGACAACGGTCAACTTTCAGCCGACTAATCTTATGTGCATATCGCCAAGGGCTAATTTTAGTCAGCGGTTTCATCAGAAAGCCCCTGTGTGTGTAGCCCAAGTCATAATCCAGAGTAAAGCCTCATTAAAAACCATGCTTCCCATAAGTCTGTGCTGTTCACTCACAGAGATCAGCTAATCTGACAGCGGAGGTGCTGACTGTCATGCCTGCATTATTCCGGAGACACGGTGTTGATATGAGCTCCCGAATCCTGTCAGTCTCTCAACCTCTCTCTCTCTCTCTCTCTCTCTCTCTCTCTCTCTCCTCTCTCTCTCTCTCTCCTCTCTCTCTCTCTCTCTACATCTCAGCACCAGCGCTCCGAGAAGAATCCAACCATTCAATTATTCCTGGAGTCGAGCCATTCTGCGTGTGTGTGTGTGTGTGTGTGTGTGTGTGTGTGTGTGTGTGTGTGTGTGTGTGAGGCCTGAACGACACGGAGACATTGGCCTCGTCTCTGCGATCAGAGAGTATTACTGTGCAGCGGTGCAGGATAGTATTAACTCGACACGTGTTCTCTCTCACAGTCATCAGCTCACACACTGAAATGGAGAAATGCGTGTCTTATCAAACGCTCCTGTCAGTCACAGAGATGTCAGCAGATGTGAAAGTGATGTATGTGTGTGTCGTGCTCGGCGAGGAGCAGTAAATAAAACACTAGAACATGACTGTGTCACGCCAGCGAGAGCGTTCGCCAGAGACTCTACCGTAGATCGATGTGTGTGTGTGTGTGTGTGTACCAGGCGGCGCCAGTGCTGGATGTTGCATTGCTGCCATGGCATTTAACTGAAACAGAGGGGCAGCTCTGCAAAATCCAATGCATGAAACAATAAAGAAAGGAAAAATCACAAATTAAATCTCTTTAATATCTCGATTATTTCTCTTTGACAGCAATGACATTACAATCAATGCGAAACGGCATTCGCAATGCATTACTTCTTTAATATGAAGCATTTCCAAAGGAAACAGGATATTCAATGAGAAAAATGTAGGAATACCTTTCCTCCCCTGTCACTCACATGAGATCAACCAATAGCAAACCACGACCGTCCAATCAATCCCTCACAGACAAAATGAAGCCCCGCCCACATTTGTTCTTGTTCAAGAAGCGTTTTAACTCGGGTATACATACAGACGGTTGGTCTGGGAACGTCCCGTCACGTGATGTGAATTTAGCCCGTGGGGGAAAACATTGCCTTGGCGCTAATTGAAATACACGGGACAATCATGCCGAAGAGTTGCTGTGTCGTTTTCTGTACCGCCAATAAACAAACAAATTATTAATTGAAGTTCTACATCCTTCCTAATAAACACACAGAACCGGAAAGGATGCCAATCGCTACGTAATGACACGAGCCGTGAACCTATGGAGTATTTCGAGGTCCACACTCACTATACAGCTACCGGTGCATGCCATAACGTTACCTGGAGGAGATTCAACCAGATAACAAAATATGTCTGGAAACGACACTTCCGGCCATTTGGTTGGGTCATTGACCCAGTTTTTAATTAAATAAGGGCAATCATAACCTATTGCAGTTAATTTTGCATTGTACCGTTGGCGGTCAGCAGGCGTCAATGACTCGCAATACGAGATTTTTGTCATTCAAATACACACGATGTATAGGCTACGTTACAATCGAGAAGAAAAGATTAGCGCAACTTCTGTTTAAGGTTCTCCAAAAAGAAGTTTAAAAGGAGAAAGTGTCTCAAGCTGTGCTCAGATTTTCCAAGAAACTATATGCAAGATGTCAACAACTCAAAACATTTTCCAAGACCAAATGATCTGAGCTGCTACCCAGCAAAGATTTGGCCGTTTAATGACCGTTGAAAAGACATTCCTCCGACACGTCCCGTCATGCTTGAAAAATAGTCCCAAAATCAAAGTTGAAAGGACATATTTGACGTTATCCGATTTATGCTGTCCTACCGCGACTATTTTTGGTCAGGGTCTCAGGGACATGACGTTTGCCATTGGACCAATGTTTGCTGGGTATTCACATTCATTTAGTAGCTTAACTAGTTTAAAGAAACATATATATTTTTAAAGACAAAGTACAAAGACAAAGTATCAGATCAATTGTGATATGAATGAAAAAAAAAATGTCTGCGAGCTTTCCCAAAACAGCACAAAATATAACACGATTGTGGTGTAGCTGTTGGGGAGAGAGTTTGATTGAGCAGATCAAGCTAAATAAGCGTGAAAAATCTCTGGATCTGACCTATATGATCAGTGATATGATGGAGCCTGAGGAAAAGGGAACGGGGCAAATCTAAATCTCTGACCTTTCTGATGTCCCACTCGATTTCCAGAGCTGCCCAAACTACTGTTCCATCGCACATGAGCAGAGAGAGGATTTATCCATCACATCACATCAGTCTCATTTGGACATTTGGTTCACACAAAAATAGTCAAACCTGGAAAACTTATGTGAATTTAACTAAATAATGTTTTATTTCACTTACCAAAAGTCTTGACAGTTAGTCTTTGTCTATAATAATAGACTTAAAGTCCCCCTGTTGTCAATAAGTTTATGCCTTAAAACTCATCTTTGATCACCAAAATGATATATTTAAAAGTATTTTCCTTGAAAAAAAATTATTCATGCCTTAAAATAGCTTGAATGTAACTCGACACTCTTGCCTCATTTACTATACGCGGTTCTATGAATATGCAAATGAGCCCCGCCTCCACTCACTCACTCAGAGATCCACTGGTTGGCGATCACACGTTGATCTGATTGGTTACAAGGTAGTTTGTGACGTCAGAAACACCAGCGATTTCAAAACCGTGTTTTTGAGACTGTCTTTGGTTCACTGCAGTTTTAAGCAGAAAATACTCAGCAATGCTGTCGACTTATGAACTTACACATGCTTTGTCTTAAAGCATATTAAAAACACCACATAGACAACATTAAAAGCTTGATTTTCACCACAGGGGGACTTTGATGACAGACTGTTTATGATTACTAGTGATTTTCAAGTTGAAATTGTGTATAATGCATAACAGTGACTGTAAAATATGTTCTTTAAGTATATGGGAGTGGCATATGTTGAGTTTAATATGATCATTGGGCTTGTTTTGGACTGTTTTTGATTGGCCTTTGGGTTTTGTTACGCAGACCTGGCAACCCTGAACAGAAGTCACTGAGTGGCCCGAACCATATCAATATATGGCATGATATGTTTGTGTGGTTATCTTCGTGGGGACCAAATAAAAAACGCACCAATGAAAATATAAAAGTGTTTAGAGGTAGGAAATAGAAAACCTTGTTAGCTCAGTCAATGGGGTTTGTGTGTATGTGTGTGTGCACCGGTAATGAGACGGTCTCTCACTCCACCAGCTCCACTGTTAAAACACTAAGTGTGTGTGTGCCCGAGGACAGACCATGCGACTGAGAAAGCAGCCCACCTAACTAGCTCAGCCTGAAGACATTGCTGTGTGTTTGTGTTTGTGTTTGTGTGTGTCAGTGGCACAGGTTTGAAAGATTCATGCCAACTAGAGTTGAGAAATCTCACTGTGCCCCAACAGTATCGATCGACAGCAGAAACAGGAATACAGATGCAGAATAACATTTAAATGAGATGCAACAAGAAACATTCTGTTTTTGGCTCTAGAGTTCTGATTGGATTAGATCATTTTGAAGAATAATCAATATGCACACATCTGTGAACATACATCAGTTAAATTCTATATTAATACACCAAGTTGCTATATGAGCCATTAACCACAGCTTACAGAAGTATATTACATAGCAGAATTTTTTAATTTTTTAACAAAATATTTTATTATTTATTAATACACCACAATTTTATGAAAGCAATAAACTGCAATGGGTTATTTTGCCATGTTTGAGGGTGTGTCAGCCACTCTGCACCATACCTTTTATTATTAATAAAGTCTTTCTCTGTTATATTACAAATATTGCTATAAAATATTGCTTTAAAAACAAAGGTAAACTATGGCTAAATTGCTCAGGTTTCATTAGTAAGCTGGATAAACCTGCACTACTTGGTAAAATCAATCTTATTATTTGGATACTGATCTAAATATTTCATATTAATTATTTACTGAGCAGCTTTTGAATACTTTATTCTGATTGGTTAATCGCACCATCCCGAGATCTTACATTTCCTAACTTTTGCTGGCAACACTCATACGAGTAACTGAAAATGTTGTACTTCTACAATTATGTGTCTCGTATTTTCCCACCGCAGACTCACTCTTCTGCGTTTTATACAAACGCATCACAAATCGATTGTAGCGAAAATTACTTCAGAGGACTTCAGTACTGTAATATGCTATACTAATTTTTGTACATTGTGATGGTATTCTTTTCTTAGCGGAAGCTTTATGAGGTATAAGATAGTTTCAGCTAAAATCAATATTATATGTCCACATATTTTAAATATATAAGACCGTAACCATTTTGTCTATTTAAACGGGGAAACATCAAAAATAACTTCGGTAAATTATGGAGTGCCACAAGGCTCTGTGTTAGGCCCTCTGTTATTTTCAATATATATGCTGCAACCTGGTAATATTATAAGTAAACATGGCAATTAGTTTCCACTGTTATGCCGATGATACTCAGTTATATATTTCATCACAACCAGATAAAATCCCTAAAGTATCCAAGTTGACAGAGTGTGTTTAAGATATAAAATATTGGATGACCAGCAATTCTCTCTTAAATTTGGATAAGACTGAGGTATTACTTATTGGACCAAAAACCTTTACACCGAATCCAATTTCACTCTAAATTTTAATGTAGACTAAAGCTGCTTTGAAACGATATGTATTGTAAAAAGCGCTATACAAATAACTGTGAATTGAATTGATGTGGACACTAATATAGTTATCGCTTTTGGTGTGAACGGGCCATAAACCAGGTTAGTTTCTATATCTGTGTAGAGAGTGAAGTTGATAAACTTTGTGAGTTTAATCAATCATCTGAAGAATGGCAGATTTCAGTCTGGTGGCTAATTTCAGCACAAATTAACGTGCGAAACAGGAGGAATTTCTCCCTACAGCATTTGGTGCACAGTATCAAGCTGTTCACATCTGCACACACACACACTCACATGCTAAAGTAGAAGTCTCGCATGGCCTCAAGGGGGTTGAGTCCGCATTCTGTCCATCCTTACCTCTCTCGCTTTCGCTCTCCTCTCTTCGGGGACTTCTCCTGTTAGTTTAGCGTTTTTCTGCGAGAGGCGCGTCTGCTTCTCCATATGTGCCCTGTTTGAGAGAGAGCTGAACTACACTCCATGTCACACAAGAAGTTGCTGAATTATTAAGATCTCCAGATTTTCTGTGTACTACACATCTTTGATCCATCTGTTGGAAAGACGCTCATAGCTGCTGAAGTGTACCGTACCTTTCCTCTGGCTCGCAAGCTGTCGTGGATCAAGTTTGGAAGATGAAAACTCATGTTGGTGAGATCTAGAAGTTTGACATACTAGCATTACACTCCCTCTTTGACCGTCTACGGGTGTTTCTTCAACTATTTAGTCCTGTGGATTTTTTTTATAAACTAAAATAAAATTCCCTTAAAAACATTTTTCACACTTTCAGTGGTTTGTTTAATTTTTCAATGTACAGTTATTGACATGCATGCATCACATTTGAATTCTGTTCTTTTTGTCAGATTTTTTATATTCTTTCTTACCGGAAGCTTTATGAGGTAAGAAGATTATAAGATAGTATCAGCTCAAATCAATATTATATGTCCACATATTTTTTATAAATGTAATATACATTAGACCGTTACCATTTTGTCTATTTAAATGGACAATAAGATAATGTTGGTAAATTACGGAGTGCCACAAGGCTCTGTGTTAGACCCTCTGCTATTTATGGACATAAAACTTTATTAGGGGCAAATTGTTGGTTGTGAAGAAAATTATGCTTGTTTAGTTTGTGTAAACATTTATATAAAACATTTATAATGATTAAAATAGTTTATTTTACCTTTTGTATACATTATCATAATCTGTGTAATATGAATATTAATTCATATTTTTATGACGAATTTTGATATTTTGAGTTTGAAAGTCTGGGACAGGGTAGAGTAAGCAATAAAATCTAAACATAAAAGGCAAGGCAATAAAAAGTTTACAAGATTTATTTTCACCTTCAGGTAAAGTCTATAATTTTGTTGGTCTATAAAAAAACTACCCTCTACCGTCTGACATAAAAGTCCAAGAAACACCCACATACAAGCTCAAAGCTTGTTATTGAATGGTAGTTCACCACAAGCAAAACCTAGCCGGAATCGTGGTTATAGATTGTGCCGCACAGCATGAACTCTCAATAGTTAACATCACAGCAGAGAGAGTTACAGATATTCACTGTGAAGCAACAAGCAGAAGATGTTTGCAGCAGTAGGTCTGGCTGTGTGTGTGTCAGAAGCCGTTCATCTCACCCGCAGTCATCACACCATCTCAACAGGAGCAGCAGTGTGTGATTTGGCTTATTTTATGACATGGGAAAACTCGTTCTGATGGCAAACCGCGGATGAAGATAATCATCTCTCAAATTGAGTGAACGCATGTTAGACTCAATAAGAACTGTGATATTTTAATGTGTGTGTGGGGGGGGGGGGGGGGAGGGGTAAATATTTCAGGGTTTCTTTCCACCAGACAACATGAAGATCCCCACCGTTTAATCGCTTTATCCACAAATGATCTGATTTATAAAGAGAGTGAAAAGTCAGGCAGGCTGAGAGATTTATTTGAAGAAGAAAAAAAAGTGCTACAAAAAAGTATAGGGTTACTATTTACTGCTGCCAAATGGTATCTGATATATATATTTTTTAAATCAATAATTTTATCCAGCAAGGACACATTAAATTGGTCAAAACTGACAGTAAAGTAAATACATTTTGAACTTTCTATTCATCAAAGAATTGAGAAAAATATGTGTCACGGTTTCCACAAAAATATGAATCAGCGCAACTGTTCTCAACATTGATAATCATCAGAAATGTGTCTTGAGCAGCAAATCATCATATTACACTGATTTCTGAAGGATCATGTGACACTGAAGACTGGAGTAATGATGCTGGTAATAATATTTCACAATATTACTAAAATATTACTTGATCAAAAAAATAAAAATAAAAAAGAGACAAACCCAACACTTATATTGTATAAAATATATAATTATAAATAAATAAATAAATAATAAAAATGTTGCCCCTGCTCAAACCTGTGTGACCGTCTCCATCTGTATAACGTCTCCATATGAATTTCTCTCATCTTTCTCTGAATCTGTGACCATGAAACCTGTCACTGACGCTCACAGATCTGCATCCAGAAGGCGGAGAGGGTTTAAGTGTGTCGGGTGTAAAAATAGCAGCCCATTAACAGTAATTTAATCACATCTTATATAGGGGCCACTCAATGGCTTCTCCATGAGTGTATTAGGGACAGTGGATCACAATAGCATAATGGGCTATATTAAATCTATTATTATTATTAGGTGTCATTCTGATATCTCCTGTGCATTTCATTTAATTGCACCTGTGATTTGAATCCTGAATTGAATTGCGATGATAAAGTATGAAGATCTGGCTTATTGGAATAGTCATTATTAGGGGTTTTCATATGCTTCCTTGAGTTTACCCGATGCAAGTTTCAGAGTAACTCTCGAATGTTTGAATAGTGTCTATTTTAAATATGTAACTGAGTAGAGAAATGTAACAAAATGTCAAAAGTCGGATGTGAACCCTCTTCATACGTGTGTCTTCTTTTCAGTCTGATGTTGTCTTTTAATCTTACTGGTGTGTGTGTTCTCAGTCCTATTGCCTTGATGACCTTTGCTCTTGACATTTGCATGATTCACATGTGTAGAGTGACGGGCGGCCCGAGGGCCAGGCGAGCCTTTAGAGAGACACTCCATTATTCACTGCGCTTGCATTTCAAATGCATTGTTTTTTGTGCATGTATTCTATTCAATACGCTACATCACAAAGTATGATTTTGTTTATTATAAAATGTTCCAGTATTTACAGCCAGAATTATTCAGACAGTTGCTGCATGGCATAAATAATAGAAATAAATTTAAAGAAACTGCAGGCTGTTCTACATGTACGAGGCTGTGGCCAAGCTCGATTCCTCTTTATAAATAATAGATAAATAGAGTGTGTGAGAAGAGCAGAAAGCAGTGAAATAGTGTGAGATTGTGAGAAGAGCGCTGGTAGACGAGATGAGGGCCGAAATCAAAGCTAAATGTGTGTTTGTGACAGTATAGTGTGTTAACATGCATTTGTGTGTGTGTGTGTGCATATGCTTTTGAGTGCTTTCGCATGGCTTTGTGTCTTTGAATAAATGAGAAAGGAAGACGCAGAGAGCGACAGAGATGAGACTTCACAAGCAAAGACTGGATTCTATAAGCATCACTAAAGTTCTCTTTCTCAACTTCTCATTCTCACAGTTCTCGGTTTGTGTTTCTGCCGCTGCTCTCGACTAGCTGGCCGCTGACATGAATATTTCTGCTAGATCTTGTAGCATCGTGTACATGTGATCAATGCCGTGCTCCACAAAGCGTCTCCCTGTCAGAATGGTGACCACAGCCCCTGCTAAAATGATCAATTATATTAATAAAAAAGAAAACGTGAGTGCGGATTGAAGCGCGAAATGTGTTGTTTGAGTTCTGAGACCCTCGCGCATGGAAGTGATTCAAATCAAAGGCATACAATGATTCTAGCAAATTGCTATGATGCCAGTTCTTAATTTTTTGTAGTGCCTAATACTAAATTACCAATTTTACTGAAGTAACTATAGTAATTTGGCATTAAGCAAGCATGCATTTAATTAAGTTATTTATTTTTTGCATTTAGCATTATATATGCACTATATATACTTTTATTCAGCGAGGATGCATTAAATGGATCAAAAGTGACAGTGCATAGATTTATAATGTTAATATGTTGATTTCAAATAAATATTTTTCTTTTGAACTTTCTATTCATCAAAATATCTTGTAAAAATGCATCACAGTCTCCACAAAAATATTAACCAGCGCAACTGTTTTCAACATTGATAATAATCAGATATGTTTCTTGAGCAGCAAATTAAAATTAAATCAGCAGAATTTTTTAAAATATATATTATAATGATTTCTGAAGGATCATGTGACACTGAAGACTGGAGTAATGATGCTGAAAATTCAGCTTTGATCACAGGAATAAATTACATTTTAACAATATATTCAACATAGAAAACAGTTATTTTAAATTGTAATAATATTTCACAATATTACTGTTTTTTGTTAACTCAAATAAATGTCACCTTGCCTTGGTGAGCAAAAGAGATTTTCTTAAATATTTTCTGCAATCTTACCGACTCAAACTATATTGTTTCTGCCACACACACACACAAAAAAATACTTCACACTTTAAAATCACTCACGCTAACACTTCTAAAGGGCAAAAACTAATGAGGATCTCTATGAACTCCTGCTGCACAATTCCCATGAATTCCCACCAGCAAGACTACTGTACCTCTGCTCCGAGACAAAGTAACGGCTCTGTGTGAACACCAGACGAGACGGATGCCTGTCAGCGCACACACACACACACACACACACACACACACACACACACACACACACACACACACACACACACACACACACACACACACACACACACACACACACACACACTCACACACACACACACACACGGACACACACACACACACACACACACACACACACACACACACACGGTTCCCTCGGCCATTGTGTAATATCCTGGAGCGAGTCCTTCAGGGCCTATTGACCCCTGCAGACGCGGTAAATCTGCGTGCCGACGGACGCCAGGGAGAGAGCCAGCAAAAGCCTGTTTTAGAGGCCTGGATTATTCTGTTATTGTGCTGCAGAACTGCGGAGATTCGTCAGGAAACCCTCAGGGCTCTCGTTATAAACCGCTGCCATTTAGTCAGTGTCCAGTTGTTAACTCTAAGGGGGCTGAAATAGTTACGAGAATATAAAACTTGATGGTCCCCCTTAGAGGAGACAAAGAAGCTCGTCCAGCGCAGGATTAATGGCTTTGTGTTTCTCCTGCAGTTTATATGACTATGGCTTTCTCTTCTTCTTAACGGAGATCCTCACAAGCTGTCATAAAGAGGAGTCTCCTCACCGGAGAGAGAGTGAAGAGTGTTTTTATACTGCAAAGTCGTGACATTTAAGTTTAATGGGGTGAAGCGGGGTGTTTATAGTGGAGCACAAACGCTCTTTGTGTGCAAATAACCAGGAGCTCGCGAAACATGCAAGAGACTTTGTTGTAGAGACTGTTCATACAGTGTTTGCTCGCCACACAGAAGTGCTAATACACTATATACTACTGTTTGTGTGTGTGTTGAGGAGCCATATTGCATTCTGAGTTTCCCAGTCGCAACTAACCTCCAAATTAAAATAAAAGTTCAAGCTAGAACTAAAGGTTTGTTTGTGGGAAGGCGGGACAGCAACCAGTTGTGTTCACAGACGCAGGTTGCCTCATGCTAATGTGTTTATGTTGGCGAGGGGTGTTGGTGGGGTTAATCGCTGCCCGGTTCACGGGACTCTTCCTCAAGGTTAACCAAACCCAGGCCAGCCACACGCCGCTGGGGTTTACGAGGCCCCACAGCACGCTAAACAGCCCATAATAATGACACCAATTACTGCATTCCCGCTTAAACTAACGGCAGGCTACACAAACCTAATCACGCTCACATCTCATCGCCGCTAATGAGATAAAGACTCCAATTAATCCTGCGCTAATTGCTGTGGCTCATTTTCAGAAAGCGTTGCGATGCGAGTGTGTGTAATGAGAGGCAGAGTGAGCTGAAGCTGAGGAGCGTCCCGTCGCCCAGAGCCGATGAGCACAAATTACATTTATTACACAAATCACTGCTTACAGTAACACACACACACACACACACACACACACACACCACAGCTGCCAGTGTACTGAGCAAACATCCTCAAACTGATCATCTGTCTGTTTATCTATCTATCTATCTATCTATCTATCTATCTATCTATCCATCCATCATCCATCTATCCATCCATCAATCCCATCCATCCATCCATCCATCCACATCCATCCATCCATCCATCCATCATCCATCCATCCATCCATCCATCATCCCATCATCCATCATCCATCTATCATCCATCCATCCATCCATCCATCATCCATCCATCATCCATCCATCATCCATCATCCATCATCCATCATCCATCTATCATCCATCCATCCATCCATCATCCATCCATCCATCATCCATCAACCATCATCCATCATCCATCATCCATCCATCCATCCATCCATCTATCATCCATCATCCATCATCCATCTATCCATCCCATCCATCATCCATCCATCCATCATCCATCAACCATCATCCATCATCCATCATCCATCAACCATCCATCCATCCATCCATCTATCATCCATCCATCCATCATCCATCTATCATCCATCTATCATCCATCCATCCATCCATCCATCCATCCATCCATCCATCCATCCATCATCCATCATCCATCTATCATCCATCCATCCAACCATCAATCATCATCCATCATCCATCATCCATCATCCATCCATCCATCCATCCATCTATCATCCATCCATCTATCATCCATCCATCCATCCATCCATCATCCATCCATCCATCCATCCATCCATCATCCATCATCCATCTATCATCCATCCATCCATCATCCATCATCCATCATCCATCCATCCCATCCATCCATCTATCATCCATCCATCCATCATCCATCTATCATCCATCTATCATCCATCTATCATCAATCTATCATCCATCCATCATCCATCATCCATCCATCCATCCATCTATCATCCATCTATCATCCATCTATCATCAATCTATCATCCATCCATCATCCATCTATCATCCATCTATCATCCATCCATCTATCATCCATCCATCCACCCATCCATCTATCATCCATCTATCATCCATCCATCCATCCATCCATCCATCCTATCATCCGTCCATCCATCCATCTATCATCCATCTATCATCCATCCATCATCCATCCATCCATCCATCCATCTATCTAGCCATCCATCTATCATCCGTCCATCCATCCATCCATCCATCTATCTATCTATCATCCGTCCGTCCGTCCGTCCGTCCATCCGTCCATCCGTCCATCCATCATCCATCATCCATCATCCATCCATCCATCCATCCATCATCCATCATCCATCATCCATCATCCATCTATCATCCATCTATCATCCATCCATTATCCATCTATCATCCATCCATCCACCTATCCATCTATCATCCATCTATCATCCGTCCATCCACCCATCCATCTATCATCTATCATCTATCATCCATCCATCCATCTATCTAGCAATCCTATCTATCATCCATCCATCCATCCATCCATCCATCCATCTATCTATCTATCATCCGTCCGTCCGTCCGTCCATCCATCCATCATCCATCCATCCATCCATCCATCCATCCATCCATCTATCATCCATCCATCATCCATCTATCATCCATCCATCCACCCATCCATCTATCCTCCATCTATCATCCATCTATCATCCATCTATCATCCATCCATCCATCTATCATCCATCTATCATCCATCCATCCATCCATCCATCTATATCTAGCCATCCTATCTATCATCCGTCCATCAATCTATTATCCATCTATCATCCATCCATCATCCATCCATCCACCCACCCATCTATCATCCATCCATCCATCCATCCATCTATCTATCTATCTATCTATCTATCTATCTATCTATCTATCTATCTATCTATCTATCTATCTATTTATCATAGTCCGTCTGTCCATCCATCCCATATTATTTTTTCTAGTTAAAATTAAGCACAAATTTCATGTAGTGAGAAAAAAAAATAATCTGGCCTTTTCCGTGTAAAGTTTACTGCATGTCTGCTTGGTCTCTTTCTGTTCTTCCAGCATAGATCTTCTCCCTGCTGTGTTCATTCCCCATCATTTTTCTTTGTCCATCTTTGTTTCAGTAAACGATCCCTCGTTTTACAGATTAACGTATGTAATTGTGTAAAGTGTGCATGATGATTAAAGGTCAGAGGTTAAGAGGTTTTCTTCTCCTGCTGGTCACTGTCACCGAGCACTCGGACTGTAATGGTCATGAACATCTCCACTGACACAATAACATTCATGGTGACCTCATTAAGGTTGCCGATGCCATTAACACCACACACGTGAACCTACGGCAAGCGGCAGGTCCTTCATGAAATCACCCATAAATCCTGACGTGAGCCGTCCCGTCTCGACTCCTCTGCCCTCTTCAGTTCCTCAGCCGTTCCTCCAGCGCTCCTTAATTGT
>JARPMJ010009266.1:0-28433 GCA_033366665.1 Phoxinus dragarum | reverse complement strand
ATCTTGATTTTTTTTTTTTTTTGCCCTGCATGTAATGCTTGGCGCTCCAATTATTATTATTTTTTTTAGCAATAGGTGTATGAAAAGTGTCAGCTACCGTAAAGCTAGTGAATTTACTGTTTGCTTGGAAGTGGGAGCTTACCAGGTTCACTGGTGGAGTTGAGTGAAACATGCTAACATTGCTTAGCGCTCTAGTTAGGTTGCAGCTGGTTTTACATGGTTTCTAGCTGGTCCAAGTTCATCATATGGAGTTTGTGGATAAAAAAAATGTACCTGATACTTTTGCAGTGATGGAAGATCAACATGCAGATTCTTGACCGTCCCATCATGCCACTCACACTGGACCATGACCCGCTGCAAACACACACAGTTAGAGTTAGTCCTGCTGCACAGGTGAACAGATGGGACTCAAACTGGACTCATAAATGCAGCAGGACATGTTCATCACCTCATGAACGGTAGAGGAAACAGTCTTTCCCAAGATTGGCACAAACGCCTCTTGCGGAGAATAGGCATCGCGAGCCAGCAGCTGATAGAGATCCAGCTTCTGCGCTGCAGGAACACACAACTGTGAGCCAAGACTCGCACAAGACACACACTCGCGACTAAACTCACACATGCTGCAATAATACGTCTGGAAGATTGTCAGACTGTGCTTTTTGGTGGTTACACTGCTTGACTATTGAGACCATTTAGAGCATCTTAAAGTCAACATGAAATTGAAATTGAATTTTTTTTGTTTTAATATGGAATATTGCAGTATTCATTATAAATGATTTATCTCATCATGATTTTTTTAAATTCATTGCTCATCGTAATTCACATTTCAATTCACATTTATTTGTATAGAGCTTTTCACAATATATCGTTTCAAAGCAGCTTTGCATAAAATGCGTGAGTCCACATTATAATTTAGAGTGATCTGTTATCAGAGGTAACTTGTGCATTTCAGAAAACGACTATTGAATCAAAATAACTTCTCCCTCTTGCAGCGACATCTCATCTCTGATGATGTGTTTATTGGTGTGAGAGGGTAGGGCACCCTGTCACTCACATGAGATCCACCAATAGCAAACCACAACCATCCAATCAAATCTCCATGGACAAAATTAAGCCACGCCCACTGTGAAAAATTATCGTGATTTTAACAGTAAAATACATGTTAATAGGTTAACAGAAAGTTTCCGTACTATATACGGTAAATAACTGTTATAGAGCTAACCGTACATTTCATGTAATTTTACAGTAAAATACCGTTAAATTTACAGTCTTTGGAAGTGAAAAAGAACAAGTGTGAAAAAATGTAAATTGACATTCCCACAATTCCCTGCGTGACACTTCACATTTGATGTATTTTTGTTGAAATAACTTTTTTTCTAATCAGTTATGTACTGTACATTAGGGTTTTATGCTAAATATAATGTTGTTAAAATAATGTTTATTGCATTTTTTTAATTTTACCGTGATGGTGTTTAGTGTTTGAGTGTATGATACTGTGCAGCTTCTATATATTAGTATACATTTTTTAGTGGAAAAGCTGCTTGTGATGAGCTTTGACTCATCATGTGACTCTCATCACCGCTGTGATTGGTGGATATCAGTGTATTACAATGGTACAATAGAGATGTTAGTACTTCAATAGGTCAGTAAATTAACATTATATCAGACAATGAAATATGTTTCTACAGTATTTTTTTTACGGTAAATTTCTGGCAACCACAGTAGTCGTTTTTATACCGAACATTTTTTACAGTGGTCTTGTTTGCGAAGCCGTTTCACTCTAATATGCGTCACAATAGGGAAGAACAGACTAGCGCAACTTAAAAAATAAAAAATCAATAAATTTATATTTACGGTCAACATTAAAATTGCGAGTGACTCTATGTTTACACCCTACTTTTTTATTGGTCAGAATTCTGTTTCACTCGTAAATATGTCATATTTGTCATATGTCATGCGTCAGAATGTCTGTAACATCGCAGAAGTAAAATGTGTGGTAGTCAAGTACCCTTGAGGCCGTGGGTCTTCAGCCAGTCTCTGGAGCTGCTGGCCGCTGGACCCGCGGGTTTGATGCAACAGCGGACCACCGAGAGCAGAACTTACAGGACTGAAGTCAGAAAGAGTGAGACTGTCCAAACCCCTGGAGATCTGGAGAGGCAGAGGTGAAGAGTGAAAACATTCCAATTTCAATTGGAAAGAAACATTTCAATAACAAAAAGTGCCAATTAAATATATCAATATCATATCATATCAATACCATGTTTTTGTGGACATATACTATGTTGGAATTTATTAATCTAAAATTCAGCGCATTCATATTTACCCATGTGAAAATTAAGTACACTTTAGCATACTTTTACTTATGGAAAAAATATAGTTGGGTTCAAACTGAGTTTTCGGACACTTAATTGCATGTTATTTTTAATTAAATGAAAATATAGTATAGTTTAAATTTATATGAATTGCCATTAGTTGAACTTTAGTGTAATTTGACCCACTTACAGTATATACAACTTAAGTACGTATTGCTGAATGTACTGAAAAACATTTACGGTAAACTAAAATATACTTAAAAAGTTTCAACAGAAATGGCATTATATTTATGTATGTAATGTATTTTATATATATTTGAGAATCCATTTGTACACCAGTTGTAAAGATGAAGTTGCAGTTTAGTACATTTCAAATATATTAACTTTAAATGTAATCTCGAATAACACACTACAGTTAAAATTATAATGAATTATATTACACATGCGTTAGTATGTTAGTCAACACCTAAACTAGTGCACTTCTTTAAAGCATGACAAAATATTATTAAAACAATTATTTAAAATTTAATTTAAGGTGAAACTTTTATTTTTTTTACATTCTTACAATGCACTTTTTTTGAAGGTGTATTTAAGTGTGTTAAAGGGGACCTATGATGACCTATTAAGTCTTGATTTTGTTTTTAGGTTGTACTAGAACAGGTTTTTATGCTTAAATGTTCACAAAACACATTATTTTCCTCATATTCTCCATTGTTGCAGCGCCTCTCTTCCCAGTCTGTCAGTAACGCTCTGTTTAGTTCCTGTCTCTATGAAGCCCCTCCTTCTGAAAAGCACACTGTGCTCTGATTGGTCGGCTGGATCAGTGTGTTGTAATTGGTCAAACACTTCCAGTGTGTTTGGGAAATGTCACTCCTCTTACCATAACCGCTAGTTTCAACACTACTAACTAACTCAACCAGGCTCCGCCCCTTTATTTAGCGTATGAATGATTTAAATGAGGAATATTGTGACGTGTTTGTTCCTGTAAGAAAACTCAAGACTATAATGGACTTCAGAAACAGTAACACTGATATAGAGAATAATACTATATTCACCTCTGACTCAACAGCTGTGTCTCCGACTCGACCCTGACGCATGTCCTGAATTTGGGTAAGAACATCCCGAGCTGCTTTAATCTCCTCCCACAGCAGATCTACATCTGTACTGCTGTCCACCACGCCCTGACACACACACACACATAAGATAAAGCGGTACCAAAAAAGTATTTGAACACTGACGACACGTAAACATGTCTGAAGGTCATTGGAACGAAATATCGAAGCAATTATCATCTGTGGTGAAATGTTGCCGGAGCTTTTCTCTTTGTAAGGTTGGTAATAATCCAAGATTATTTCAACACAACAAAGACACTTGCTTTTCTCTCAGACATTTCCAGTACAGCAGTGCTAAGACTGATGTGGGCCTATTAGGCCAAATCTTTTGGACAATGGGGGAAATGGTGATGGTCTGATTGGTCAGTTTGAATATCTCACACCTAGGTGTGAGTCACATGGTCGGAGGAGATGACAAAACTTGATTGCAAATGTTCTTCTCTCTCTTTGCTTTGGATGCTGAACTGAGACAGAGGCTCTGCCTTTGTCTCTCTATTTCTCTCTCTCTCTCTCTCTCTCTCTCTCTCTCTCTCCCTCCCTCTCTCTATTTCTCTCTCTCTCTCTCAGGTAATATTTTACATTTATGCTGGGTACAAATGGTTTAAATTATCATTACATCATCTTGTAACTATTTTAAGTGTAAACATAACCTTATGTCACCTTTCTTCATCATTTCTGCTCAATGACTTTTAATCAGCTGCTAATTTGGTGATTTTAAGTGGGTGTGTGAATCAGTTCTTCTCAAGTTCACACAGGTGTCCAATCACATTAAAGAAGTAGTTCACCCAAAATGTTAATTTTGTTATCATTGACTCACCCTCATGTTGTTCCAAACCTGTAAGACTTTCATTCATCTAATATTCTTAAATCATCATTATTGTCCATCCATTGAAAGTATACGCAACTTCAAAGTATATTTTCCAACTTCAATGAGTTCATTAAGACATTGTACAAGTAATCCATATGAATGGAGCAGATTAATCTTCTGAAGAGACATGGCCACTTTTTATGATGAACAGGTTTAATTTGGGCTTTTATTCACATATACATAGAGCACCTTAAATATGGTCAATGGCAGTTCAACCATACTTGACGTGTGAGAACAAATTTCATTGTGTGTTTAAAGGGTAACCGTTGCCAAAATTGAATCTAGGCTCTTTTTGTTAATCTACCCGAGTTAAACTTTCGTGTAAAAGCATAATTAGAATGGAAACGCCACTTTTAAGATTGACCGTATTTTCGTTTTCGGTCAAAATGCCTTTTGAATGGGAGTGAATGGGGCACTACTATGATAGCATCAAAATCACTGTTTTTAAAGCACTAATGCGGCTCGACACAACATGAAACTGTGCTGGAAATCTCATCAGCGGCTCTACACATGAACTCCAGCATTGACTACATTGTTTGTGTACACAGAGTTTGCTAAAAAGAAAGGTTTTGTACGACTCACTTTATTAGTTAGTGTTTCCGGTGGCTGGAATTTTGTCAGTCAAAAGTAGTCGGCATTTTTACCGAAAACGAAAATACGGTAAATCTTAAAAGTGGCGTTTCCATTCTAATTATGCTTTTACACGAATGCTTGACTCGGGTAGATAAACAAAAAGAGCCTAGGTTTGATTTTGGCGAGAGTTACCCTTCAAACTGAACGGGTCTCTTTTATTAAACTCGTCTCTTCATATGGATTTGTTAAACTTTTTCTTTTGAAGCAAGACTTTTTTGGTAGAAATGACTTTCAATGGAGGGAAATAAATCCGGTATCACACAAAAAAAAAATCTTCATTTGTGTTTCGAAGATGAATGAAAGTTCTTTTTATAACAAATTTTCCTTTTTGGGTGAAATATTCCTTTAAGTATAAACATGAACCACTAACATTTGACAATAACAACTTTCCAAATATTCTTTGTCTTAATTTTTAACATTATATCTACTACAATTTCAAACCTAAAAAGAAAGAGAAGTTTTGCTTAAATAGTGTGTTTGACAAAATAAATGCCACTTAATGAAATTTTGTTGTCTAAAAGTACGAACATAGGCTTAAGTGTCCAAATACTTTTTGGCGCCACTGTATGTCATTTCAGTTTCATGTCAGTTTAAGAGATAATTGTGAATATTTTCACGTTGGTTTTGCAGATTACCAGTGCAGCAGAACACAGGTGATATCTCCCTCCAGAAACGTCTGCCATCCTCCTCACGGTCTCCTATGACAGGACACATCAGTCAGTGAGGTGGAGAATGTCCCTGTGCATATTAAAGACAAGAGCCAATCCTCACGATGGCGGCGGGACTGCTACAGTTGTAGGCGACCGCATGAACACATGGCGTTCGCTTCACAGATAAACAATCACATATAACGTCCACCGTCTGATCAGGCCTGAAAATAAAATATATGCATTTAATAATCATCATATAACAGTGTGCAAACACTGACCACCCATTTTTTTAGCTGCCTTGCTTCCAAAGCATTTTTTCCCATTTATTCCTCCATGAACATCTACAATATAGAGTTCTAAGCCAAATTAACTCTATTATTACACGTAAAGAGCCCCTATTATGCTATTTTAAAGGCTCATAATTTTGTTTTGGAGTCTCCTACAATAGTTTTACATGCATCCAAAATCAAAAAACACTTTAACGTTCTCATAATACACATTGCAGCTTATTGGTTCGATGGCCCAGTCTGTTGTAATTGGTCTACTCTGCTCTGATTGGTCAGATGGCCCAGTCTGTTGTGATTGGTCTACTCTGCTCTGATTGGTCAGATGGCACAGTCTGTTGTAATTGGTCTACTCTGCTCTGATTGGTCAGATGATCCAGTCTGTTGTGATTGGTCTACTCTGCTCTGATTGGTCAGATGACGCAGTCTGTTGTGATTGGTCTACTCTGCTCTGATTGGTCAGATGGTCCAGTCTGTTGGGATTGGTCTACTGTGCTCTGATTGGTCAGATGGCCCAGTCTGTTGTGATTGGTCTACTCTGCTCTGATTGGTCAGATGGCCCAGTCTGTTGTGATTGGTCTACTCTGCTCTGATTGGTCAGATGGCACAGTCTGTTGTAATTGGTCTACTCCGCTCTGATTGGTCAGATGACCCAGTCTGTTGTGATTGGTCTACTCTGCTCTGATTGGTCAGATGACCCAGTCTGTTGTGATTGGTCTACTCTGATTGGTCAGATGACCCAGTCTGTTGTGATTGGTCTACTCTGCTCTGATTGGTCAGAAGACCCAGTCTGTTGTGATTGGTCTACTCTGCTCTGATTGGTCAGATGGCCCAGTCTGTTGTGATTGGTCTACTCTGCTCTGATTGGTCAGATGGCCCAGTCTGTTATGATTGGTCTACTCTGCTCTGATTGGTCAGATGACCCAGTCTGTTGTGATTGGTCTACTCTGCTCTGATTGGTCAGATGGTCCAGTCTGTTGGGATTGGTCTACTGTACTCTGATTGGTCAGATGGCCCAGTCTGTTGTGATTGGTCTACTCTGCTCTGATTGGTCAGAAGACCCAGTCTGTTGTGATTGGTCTACTCTGCTCTGATTGGTCAGATGGCCCAGTCTGTTGTGATTGGTCTACTCTGCTCTGATTGGTCAGAAGACCCAGTCTGTTGGGATTGGTCTACTGTGCTCTGATTGGTCAGATGGCCCAGTCTGTTGTGATTGGTCTACTCTGCTCTGATTGGTCAGAAGACCCAGTCTGTTGTGATTGGTCTACTCTGCTCTGATTGGTCAGATGGCCCAGTCTGTTTTGATTGGTCTACTCTGCTCTGATTGGTCAGATGGCCCAGTCTGTTGTGATTGGTCTACTCTGCTCTGATTGGTCAGATGGCCCAGTCTGTTGTGATTGGTCTACTCTGCTCTGATTGGTCAGATGGTCCAGTCTGTTGGGATTGGTCTACTGTGCTCTGATTGGTCAGATGGCCCAGTCTGTTGTGATTGGTCTACTCTGCTCTGATTGGTCAGAAGACCCAGTCTGTTGTGATTGGTCTACTCTGCTCTGATTGGTCAGAAGACCCAGTCTGTTGTGATTGGTCTACTCTACTCTGATTGATCAGATGACCCAGTCTGTTGTGATTGGTCTACTCTGCTCTGATTGGTCAGATGGCTCAGTCTGTAGTGATTGGTCTACTCTGCTCTGATTGGTCAGATGGCTCAGTCTGTAGTGATTGGTCTACTCTGCTCTGATTGGTCAGATGACCCAGTCTGTTGTGATTGGTCTACTCTGCTCTGATTGGTCAGATGGCTCAGTCTGTAGTGATTGGTCTACTCTGCTCTGATTGGTCAGATGACCCAGTCTGTTGTGATTGGTCTACTCTGCTCTGATTGGTCAGATGACCCAGTCTGTTGTGATTGGTCTACTCTGCTCTGATTGGTCAGATGACCCAGTCTGTTGTGATTGGTCTACTCTGCTCTGATTGGTCAGATGACCCAGTCTGTTGTAATTGGTTTACTCTGCTCTGATTGGTCAGATGGCCCAGTCTGTTGTGATTGGTCTACTCTGCTCTGATTGGTCAGAGGGCCCAGTCTATTTAGATTGCCAGTTCTAAGAACGGTAAGAAATAGTTCCAGTTATATTTCCACTTGTTATGGCCCAACGGTGGAAAACAGGCTTATATTATCACTTAACATCTATTTCTCTATGGGGAAAGTGAAAAGGATTTTTACTTCCATTGCCCTGCTGTTTCCCTCTATTTTACTGGGAAAGGAAATAGGCCTTGACTGCTATTTTAAAACCTTCTCCTCAGATATGACCAATTATAGAACTCAAACTATTTCAGGACAATGGACTGCAAATATGTCTAAAGGTGAAAGGAAATGAAATGGCTGCTGGCTCAAGTTAAGAAAGAGTGATTCATCATAGCAAAACAAACTCTCACCGAGCGGCCAGGATGATAACTAGCGTGTCCAGCTGTGAGTGGGTCAGTGCCCTCTGTATCGCCTGTAGGAGATCACAGCCTCCACTCGCTCGAAGCTGCATGACCCACGCACAACACTCCCTGAGCCTGAGACGAGACGGGACATTAAGAAAGAGCCTCCTGCTGCAGACTTTCATTCATATTCTTTATGTGTAGCAAAACAAAAGTGATAATATAGCTGAATTCATCCAGTTTTAAATCAGCACTGCTCATATGTGTCCACACTACAAAGTGTTCAAATAACACATAGGCAGTGTTGAAGATAATGATATGATAGCAGTTAATTAAGTGATGATTGAGCATTAGTGACTGACACTGAAGGAGAGATGAGCAGAAACACAACAACTGACTTCCAGCCATTACATCAGTGTTTGGTTTAGTTGGGCTCTTTCAGACCCTTTACTTTTTAACATTAGTTTTATTTTTCTTCTGGCTGCTGCAACTTTGTGTTTATAAAGCAGATTTGTTTGGGCAAACAAAACTCAAGAGAAAATGTGGTCATGTGATGTTGTCTAAGTACTAATGATATTTTATTCATCATGTAATAAGCTGATTCATTAAACTCATCCAACATTTAATAACTGATTATGTAGGTGACACTTTATTAATTTTTCATTATAGGCCTGTGATGCTCCAGCTTGTGATCCAGCAGTGCTGTTTATCTATAGGGTTTAAAAAAATAATAATTTAACAATGGTGAAAATCAAACAAAAAACACATCATGTTGCAGTGCATGCCGAGAGTCACCAATCAAAACTCATTCATGGCTCCCAGCATGCTTTGTGCCATGAATGAATAGTCCTATAATTTTCATTAACTCGTACTATTTGCTTTAATTTAGTAGCTTGTTTTGTGATGTTCAGAGTTGATCTGTTTGTCATGTTGAGATTGCAATGCCGATTCTTGATGTCTGTGTGTGTCTACATGATGCAGTAGTTTCCGCTTTTCCACCGTCGGGCAGAACGGTTCTTAGAATGGAAAGGAACGGTTCCAGTTGTGTTTCCACTTGAGCCTGTACGGCACGGCACGATTACAAAACGTTCCCGAATTTTCAGCAGGCTTAGCTAACTTTGCCGAACCCTGTTGATAAAATCCATGAAGTGACGTCGCCTCTCAGGATTGGTCACTTGTCTGTTGCCTGGCTACCATTTTCTCTGTAGCTGGTTAAGCGCACTATTTGAGTGAAGTAAACAAAGCAATAATAAAATTAAAAGCAATAGCTGATCATCCTCCATAACGCGGTCACTATTTACATTTCATATCATCAGCGTTACCAAGGCAACGACTAAAGTGATCTGATCATAATTTATTTTGCCATAACAAATGTGCTTTATAAACACAAAGTTGCAACAGCCAAATAAAAGCTAAAGTTATAAAGTCAAGAGTCCAACAATAGCAATCACGGATCACCATAATGGTGACGAAACATTCAATAAAACATCAACATCTAATAAACCTCAGTTCAGTCTCAATAAGAGATTTAGGTCTACTCAGGTACCTTTGTAGATGAATGCAGAGATTAAGTCAAACGTGTTGGAAATAAGTGTAATAATGTGTAATGGCTGGAAGTCAGTTGCATTACTGGTGGTCTTGTTCCTCTTTCCTTCAGTGATTCTGCTTGTTAACAGCAGGTGTTCATCAGTAATTAGGCTTGCTGCAATAGTCGTGATGCCGGTGTTACTAGTGTTCGGCCGCAACACCGGTTACATCACTTGCCAACTGCTGCACCACCCCAGCCGTAGTTCCGATTTTTTATAGTAATACAAATAATTGAGTTCAGTTAGAGAACAGACACTGAAATGTGTCAGCTCAATGCAGCGTGAGCCGAACAAGAGTCGCAGCAGCACAGATCAGCAGCAGATTTCATCTCCCTCTTGACTGACAAGATGAAGGTTTCGCCCCTTTTTTGCTCTGAAGGACAAAAGCTACTCACCCTTTTGGACTCTCAGCTGCCGCGGGGGAAAGATGAAGATATGGTTCCAAAGCTAAATGTAAAAGTGCCTATTTAAGCGACTTTGTCATTGTATGGTTTTGTTGTTGTGTTTTTCAATAAGAATAAGAATGAACCCAACATTCAAGCAATTGGCGCTCCCGAATTAGCGCTAATTTGAAAGCGAAAGTAAAATGCGCACTGCCGCACACACACTCATAACGGTACGTGTCCACGGGCGCAGAGCAGAGCGAGCGTTTCCAGTTCATTATGAAAGCCTAACTTCCATAGGAATTTATTGAAAACGCTTGCTCTTCTACGCACTGTTGTGAATGCCAGTGTGGCGTGCACATTTTACTTTCGCTTTCAAATTAGCGCTTAAAAGTGCAAAAGAGGGAAAAACTCCTTCCACCTCCCGGCAGTGATACCGGTATTACCGGTGTTGTCATATGTCGATTAACCGGTAGGAAGATTTCCTCACCATAACATCCTTGTTATATCTAATGCTCAACCATCACTTGATTTTCTAATTAACTTCAACGCCGCTTCAGTGTTATTTTAACACTCTGTAGTGTGGACACATATGAACACTGAGGGGTGTTAATTTAACACTGGGGAATTCGCTGTGTAATGAGCTCAGACGTCATGGACGAGCTGCCCGCATGAAAGCTGTTCAAAAGGTAGGTATCTTAATTATGCTGCACAATATGTCTTATTTTAGATGTCATATTCTAAGGAAGCATCGCATACATCCTTTGTGGAAACATAGGGCCAGATTTACTAACATCGTGCGTCAGCGCTAACCCTCTTTTGTCGTTAAAAACGAATGTCAGGATTTACTAAAGACACAAAGACACAATTAAAGCTGTTCTGTGAACACTCGAGAGCAAGATGAATGTGTCTGAAACTTATTCATATGTAGCTTATGAATATTTATATCTGCATGAGTCTTCAGCAGCTGATTCTCACAGGATTTAGTTTATCAATGCATAGAGTAAATAAAAATGATTATTGGTTAAAACTCATATGAGAAGCCTTGTGTTTCCTACAACTATGGCTAAACAAATGCTGAGAAGTTAGTCTGAACGATGAGCAGCGCCTAAAATATTGACTGTTCCAAGATAGTGGATGTGTTGACGTGTGGATATCTACAATTACACCTCAGACTTAGCAACACACGCCAATGTAAACTCTATATATACACTGTAAGGTCAGTCTCCCTATTTGTGTTGAGTTGCTGTGTGTGTGAGTGTTTCAAATGAGCCAAATGAGGCTCTGTTTCAGTTTGGCTGCTGCCTATGAGTGTCTCATTTCATTATCATCACCACGTTTCAAATACACACGTCTTGAAGAATGATTCGTTTTGAATGACGAGAGGCCAAAATCAGTTTTAATTTGTGTCAGAACCGTGGCCTTTATCCTCTTCTCTCATTATCTCATCTCCCCGTTCTCTCTCTTGTCCCTCCATCCCCTCCTCTCTACTGATTTCTTGGCATCTAATACAAGTACAAACTGTTCTCAAATGTGCCCACTCATCCCTCATGACAACCTAAAATAAAACAAGGAGTCACTCTAAACAGAAACTAATTAAAATAATGGCCAGGCAGAGCCGTTTCTAAAACCCCGAAGGACTTACAGGATCACTGTCCGTATGAATCATGAAAATAACACTATGCAAATGAGACTAACCGATAATATTCACAGAAACAATCTCACTCACCTTAGTGGGCTGATATCTAGCGGCTTGTCCCAAAGGCCGCTGACCTCCGAGCCGTAGGACAGTAGATACAGTTGGTTTTTGAAGCAAAGTTGCTCCTCAATGAGAGTCTTTGATGGTGTAACACAAGCAAGTCAGAAGAAAAAACACAAAAATGAGCCGTGTAATTGATTCAATTAATGAAATGAAGCATATCGGGACCTTACCAAGAGCTCTCGCTGTAGATCTGCTAGTCTCTCTGTAGAGGCGTTGAAATCAGATGTGTCGACAAGCACTCCGACTCGGGACCCGTCCACCACCCCAAACACCTGACAGATCAAACCAAACCAACACTGGGTACCAAAGTTCATCGGCCTGAACCAGATTCATGGAGTAGAGATATCTCAGAGATCCACGTTACCTTTCGGTTTCCTTGACTGAGCCACTTAATCCGGTCGTGGTACATCTCAATGGCACTACAAACAAACAGATCAAAACATCTCAAGCGAAGCCATCAACCATCAGATTCATATTAGGCAGAGGCTATTTGCAAACAGCGTATGTACAATACATTATGATATAGTACATATGATTATATTTATTAAAATCTTAAATGAGTTCTGCCTAACTGGGACATTGTGACCCTGTACCTAAAGCCCCTTACACAGTCATACAGTCATTTGTAATTTTTGGTTACAAAAGTGGGCGGAGTTAGGCCCTGTTTACACGAGAACGCTCGCAGGTGAAAACGTAAAAATATTTTATCGGATGTGCCTTTCGTTTACAAGGCGATGGCGTTTTTGGGGCTTAAAAACGCAAAAAAGTGAAACCACCTTCCAGAGTGGAAATCTTAAAAACGCTCCACCGTCGCGTTCCCGTCTAAAGGGAAAAAAACGCAAAAGTCTGCTGGACAGTGAAGGCACGATCTGCTCACGGTAGCTCTCGTCGCGTACGCGTTTACGTCACAGGCATGTGCCAGTACAGGAAAATAACAAAACATTATCAATTAAAAATATATTATTAATTTAATTGACAAAAAAATTAAAAAATCTGTCATTTTTGAGCGACACGCGAAGAGCACCGAGGATTAAAGCAGCAGCTTTACTGTATCAAACATGAAAAACAGTGTTAGCTTCTCTTACACTTTCAGTGCTTTACATCGCCACCTAGCCGTCTGGAGTGCACACTACATCGAATTTCACACACTTTTGTGTCACCATATGCACGCAGATTTCCCCCCCATAACGCTCGTCTAAACGCAGTAATAAAAAGTGATAACGCAACGCCACTTTTGCGTTTTCTCCTCAGATCGTTTCTGTGTAAACATAGCCATAGTGTAAATAGCCTCAGCCAACAAGGCAGGCTTTGTGCACTTGGTATAAATATACAGTTTGTTCATATTAATACTTGGGCTGTCAGGTTAATTTAGTTTATTATATATAAAAAAACACATTTAATCATAACCATTTTGTAATACAACTAATAATATATTGACTTCTAAAGTCACTTTCTGTCAATGCAATGCTTCTCTTGTCTGTTTGCCCCCACAGAACAATTATCGTTACATTATTGAATCTGTATCATATACTGTAATGTATTTTCTCATATAATGTAATCAATTCTAAGTTTTTATAAGGCTATATAGCATATAAATCACATGTACTGTATTCAGAGAAGGATAAAGCATCATCATGGCGACTGTAAACAAGTAGTGGAGATTATACTCACGTGTAAAGCTGTTCCTCAAAGTCAGCCAGTGACTCACTGCTGGTGTGCATCTGTTTTCTCAGCCCGTCTCCTCTTTCAGATCTGAGAGAGAACAATAAAAAAAAGTCATATTTCTCCTAAAAAAAATTGGGGGGGAATAAAGAAAATGCTGCCTATTTTTAGGATCCATTCAGTATTTTTACATCGTCATTTTTTGGGCTCCCAAGTTTTTACACATGAAAACATTAGAACATTAATGACCCACTTACATAAATAAGAATATTTTTTTCATATTTATATGTAATTTCATAATTGTCGCGTTCAGGACGAGGAAGAAGACAAAGGTAAGCCGAGCAGATCAAATAGCAGCATAAACTTTATTAAACAAAACAAAAGAGTAATCAGTCAACAGAACAGTGTGCTAGAGTACAGTTAACAACACCAGACCATCAGCAAACTGAACTGAGTGCAATATAGAGTGAACAAGGATCAGGTGTGTGAAATCAATGAGTAGCCATGACAACCAATGAAAACATACTTGGTAACCAAGAAACACGGGAAATAATGAGAAACGTTCGTGAAAATGAAACTGAAACAACAACTGAACGTGGCTGAAGTTTACTGACAAGAATATATGGTAGTAATAATAATAATAATATATTCTATATTGCACATTTGCAATTTCGTACATTTAAAATCAACCATTTAAAGGCCCACTGAAGTGCCTTGAAACACGCAGCATTATTCAATGTGTTGATGTCATTTCCACTGAAACAGGAAGACAGGGCGGGGCATATCGAGCAGCTCCTCCCCTTTTTAAAAATAGCCAATAGCGTTTCGTTTACATCAAAGCTCAGTCAGAGCCGTTGAGCTCGGGAAAGCTGCATTTACATCTTAAGACAGCCACAGTTTAATAGATTTCCCTTTTAGATTTAATATGAACTATTACTAAAGCAATATAGTGAGCTTAATCATGCTGAAGATACAGTTTAAAGAGTGTGCAATTTATGTTTGCACCGGTGTAACCTCTTCCATTCACCATATAGGAAATAGTAAATGTGTGAACAAGTGACCGATTTCAGCTGCAGATTCAGCGTCTATTTATAATTTATAATTTAGGGAGGCGGAGCTTCAGATTCTAGAGAGCATATGATTGGACAGAAAATCTGATGTGACGCTGTTTTCCTTTAATTTTTTTAATTTGACTATTGCAGTGCACTTTTTAAAAGTGTACATAAGTGTGTTACTCTCGTTCAGTACACTTAATCCATGAATATTATATTATATGCAAGTAAAATATACTTTTTTATACACTTCTTTTTCACGAGGTTATGTCACACATTACTACACTCTCAAATAATGGTATGTTTATAATCTGTATTATAATGTGTATCAGATCTGAAAGCATGGTTTATATTTCCATACGAATAAGCATAATTTATAACTTATGTGTCCTTGTTTTGAGAACAGCAGGTAAATACAATTCCACCTCCTGGTTTCTAAAACCGAAAGCTAACTCACATGCTTCGACACGATTGCTGAACCGATATTGTGAGGGGAATTTGTTTTTGATGGCATAACCGGTGCCAAAAAATAAATAAATCTGTGATTTATACAGATTTATAGTTCAACATTTCTCACATTATCACAGTTTATTCACTATAAGTGGCGAAAAATATGACAATAACAGAGTTACAGTATCAGTTGATATTTGACTAATTTTGTCCGTCCTTCTGTTAGACTGTCTCACAGATGAATTATGTTGAATATCTGTCAGCTGTTAAATTTAACTACACAATTACATAATACCAGTTTAGCTCAACCAGTGACCAAGCAATGCTTTATTCTGTTCAGTCTGTGTGTAAAAAGAGCATTAGCAATTAAAGACAAAACACTTCAGCAAAACATGCTCAGGTCAAAGTGTCTGAATCATTTTTGGTCCCAAATTTTTGTGAACAATGTTTGGGTATAATATGTCACCGTTTGCTTTATTGTGTTATCCTCACTGCAGTGTCTTGCACACACTAGTAAAAAATATATCAAAAATGATATCTGGTGTCTGAATAATTTTTGTTTTGACTGTATCTTAGTTCAGTTACTGTATTTTCCAGACTATAATTCGCATCAGTCAAAAAATTAGTCATGAAGAGGAAAAAAACATTTATAAGTCGCACTGGACTATAAGTCGCATTTATTTAGAAATGTATTTAACAAAATCCAAGAAAAGACATTTAATCTGGAAAGGCAAGTTATTCAACTACACAATAGCACACAGAACAACAGGCTGAATAGGTGTCCGGTGTGTTAGCGTAACACATTAACAGTTATTCAGCTGCACATTAGCATAAAGAACATATACCTGAGGCTGAAAAGGCTAAATTAACATAAGCCAGCGAGTCCTCAACACTGAATCCATTGAGTTCATCCTCAGTGTCGCTTCTGATCAACTCCGCTAGCTAGAGCGCCCTCTCGCGGCTGTAGACGGTAATGTTTTTGGTTCATCTCAGTCAGTATGAGTTAATTTTGATACATAAGTCGCACCTGACTATAAGTCGCAGGACCAGCCAAACTATGAAAAAAAGTGCGACTTATAGTCCGGAAAATACGGTAGTTGTAATAGGAGCATTGCAGGTTGGTCGGGCTACATCAGTGTGTGTGTGAGAGTCAGTAGTAAACTCACACAGGACGAGTGTTGCGGAGAGAGAAGGGGCGAGAGACAGTCAGTCCACAGTTCTCCAGCCATCGCTCTGAGCTCTCGTACACTTCTCCGCGGTCCTGCCAACAACAGCGAACATCACTTCAAACACCAGTGATGCTTACAGTGCAGTGAGTAACGTAATAGCGGCACGATTACGGCCGGGTAATGAAGTCACCGGTACATCTGGAGTTTGGTTTTGTCTGAAGATGGTGGCCTGATCACTCGACTCCATGTGAGACTCGCTGCTCTCAGCCCTAAAGACCATTTAATATAAAGACAATGTCTCTTTATAATCTGCATATATCAAGCACAGATGAACATGGAAACTGGATGTGTTGTATGAGTTCACCACTCGAGGGGTCCCGTCTTCTTCTTCTTCTGCTACGGAGATGAGAGGAACGTCCCGATGCCACAGGTTCTCTGTGAGATAATAACAGTGTATATGCGATGAACACTGATTAACTCGGTGAGGACTGATCTCTAACAACTGCTCACTTGTGTCTAATGTTACAAAATATTTATATTTCAAATAAATGCTGTTTTTTTTTCTTTACTTAAATTTCTATTCATCGATGAATCCTGGAAAAAATAAAATAAATAAATAAATAAAAATTATAGGTAATCTTTTCTTCAGCAGCAAGTCATCAGAATAATTTCTGAAGGATCATGTGACACTGAAGACTGGAGTGAACGATCTTTTGAATAAATTACATAAATATCTTTAAAATCTTTAATTTTCTTTAATAATCTTTAAAATATAAAAAACAGTAATTTTGAATTTAAATAATTCACAATTTTACAGTTTTGATCAAATAAATGCAGCCCCAAGACACACACACACACACACAAACATTTTTAACAAACGTTTGACCAATATTGTGTTTGTAACGTAATTTGGTACTTTTATGTTTTTGTTATTTTCTCAAGTGCATTGAGTACTGAAGCTATATTATTATTGTTATTAGTATTAGTAACAGTTTTATCAAGAAGCTAATATCTCCATATCATGCATTTAAATAGGCCTGTTATGTTAGAAAATGTTATGTAAGAAAGAAAGTTTCTGAAAGGAGATTCTTCCTGTCTTGTGATTTTACCGTAGCAACGACCCAAGTATGCAGTAACTATGGTATTTATTCAGCAGGAAACAGCGATTAGTGAGGTGTCGCGAGCAATGTTTGCATTGTTTACCTTCACGTGATGGTGTTTGTCCTGAAGCTCGCGCGCGTACAGTATATGATGATCCGCGCGCAGAAATCAGTAAACGTCCTTGTGCGGTTAAAACTCATCAGTGACTGACAGCTGCTGTGTTAGGCGTCTCCATAGAAACACACTGAGACTGAGCCATTCAGCACAAGACAAGTGCAGCTCACGAGCTCATGTTGACATATTATTCATGATCAGTGCTACAGTTTGCTAATAATTCAAGCATTAGCCTACTGTTATTGTTGCTGATACTTAATATAGCGGAGTATTGAACTCCAGCCTTCATGTTGAGAACAGGAGTAAAGTTACTGTATACGTTATCTGACACAACAAACCCGAGAAATACTCATGTAACGTTAAACGGATGGCACTTTTCAACTTTTCACTGGAGCCAGTGACCCAGACTGATGTTTCAATTCGCGAACAAGTCATTCTTTTGAACCGGTTCTTTTTATTAAACTGGCTGAACCAGTTCACCCCGCGTTTTCAGGTCATTATTGGGTGCTTTAATAATATAATTTCGTATATGTGACATCATTGTGGGATTATGTACACAAAGACATTGTTAATCGGTTTTTTTAAACCGGTTAATTGAAACGAACTGTCCGAAAGAACCAGTTTGCGGAAAAGATTCGGACTTCCCATCACTACGAACCTACTGCATAAAACCCAGCAACCATTTGAAACAAATACATATTTGTGGATGTATGGTAGCCTATATATAAGCACAATTTTCACAAACCTGTATGCAGGGCCTAAAACTAACTTTTTGCCACACATGGTAATGGCCAGTGATTTAAGAAAATTTACCAGCCATAAAAAAAATTATAATAATAATTATTACCAGCCATGTAACTTGTTTTGTTGGTATGACACCAAAATATTAGATACCAGAGAAATTCAACATTTTTAGGTAAAGAAATTGAATAAAGCAATCAAATGTATAAATTAAACAGGGCCCGGTTCCCCGATAACGCTCACTCTTAGCGCGCCAAGTAGACACGAAAGATATATCTTACCAAAGTAGTTTATGTTCCTAAGTGTGTTGCCCGAAGTGTCCCTTAGGAAGCTTCTTACGCTCGACGTTACAAAGGCACTGTCCCAAGTGAAGTGCTGGATTAGTTGGCATCGATTGCTCGGGAATCGACTTTCCACTTCACGCGAAGGTGCATTACGGCGTTAAGAAAGACAACACGTACTATGCAAATGAAACATTCCTCAAATTATTCCAGTAACATTTATTTTAACATAGTTTAAGTTATCAGTAAAATATAGACTATTAATTAAATGATTAAATTGTCAGTAATATGTTCACACGATATGTTGTGACGAACCGGGATCCCTCGCTAATCATCCACCCTCCTTATCCCGTTGTGCCGCTTCTTGACATGGGTTTAACAACTTCTAAAAATCATGTAATACACTTTTATATTAATGGTTAGGTACTTTACAATCAGAATTGATTGGCAAGCAGCTGCAGTTACTTCTGTTTAATGCGGTATTGATTGCCATTGGTTAATGTTTTCAACAAAACATTTGATTCAATACAAGGACACGTTGGATCGCTGCCATAGTTGATCGCTTACTATTATTAGTCTTAAAATGTCCATAACATAAAATCATTGTTGAGCCACAACATTGTCAACATACCATAGTTTGACTTGTACTGCGCTGCGCTGATTTCTAAAGACTGCTGCACAGTGGCGGCGACTAGCAAACAACGCTAAGAGAGAGCTTACGAATGGTCCAGACCAACCTTACGAAAGTGTGACTTACAGAAGATATACTTAGCGTACAAACGTGTCAGGAATCGTGCCGTAACGTTAAGAGAGAGGTTAAGGAATAGGTTAAGAACTACTTAGCGATACGAACGTTTCGGGCTCAGATTAGTAAAGTTATGAAAGTTATTCTGTCAAGAGCAGCGAGTGTATTTCTCTTTGTCTTTCGTTGTTTGATTAAGCGGATGAGAAAGAAAACATGAGTCATTTATGTTACGTTCACTTAAGAAACGAGGACGCTCACCAATACGGGCATTTTCAGGTGCAAGAAGACATGAGAGCTCATTCACGTTTGTTCACATTCATGTTCTAACAACAGCACATTTGTAAGAATTCATAAAAATACTACTGGCCAACTGGCGAATGACAGCGTTTCATATAAACGCAGATTTTTTTACTCAGATTTGGTGCCTGGTGAGTGTTAATTTTAGGCCCTGTCTGTATGCAAGTTTGCTTATTTCTTGATGTTAAACAATAGGGATGTGGATTAAAAAGGATTCATAATATCATTCATTGAATTAGTTTTAATTTGTATATTTTCCTTTTTCATTTTAATGTATTGGTCTTTTTTCCCCCCATATCTATAGTTTTCTTTTTTTTCTCATTGGTTGCTAGGATGCTGTGGGTTGGTTGATAAGGTGTTATATGAGGTTGCTAGGGTGTTCATATTTAGTTATTAACATAAATTTAAACTAAAACCCCTGCGATATAATATAGTATACGAGGGATGAGCCATGTGTTAAATTAGACCAGGGCCTGTCAGCCACCTGATGTGAGGAAACCGACACCCTTTAACATTGCATTCTCACATTTTAATTTAACAAACCTATTTCAATTTCCAAAAGTTCAAAAATGACGTCAGCAATCTCATCCATTTGATGGCAGTTCCTTAAAGAATATAATTTTTTTTAAAAATAGGTTTGACTTAAATGTCACATACTGAAAAACCAGGGTCCATGAGCAAAGTGAGTCTGCAGTGAGAAGCTCAAAAAGGGTGGCGGGTTGATGTTTTGAATATTGCAAATTTAATGGTTTGTTGCTAGGCAACCACACATTCCATGCTTGCACAAATGACTCTAAACGCAATTAGCCACAGACTCTTCATGCATGCAAAGTTTGCTAATTTTTCGCCACAGGAACAGAAAGTAGAGCAATAGCTACAACTGGATTCCCAATAAAGCAAAGCTGAATTGAACTCAAGCAGTCGACCTTCTTTTATGCCTTTTATTGTATACAGTGAGATACTGAAACAAAGGAGTAGCAGAGATAACCGTCGTCTTGCCAGTAACATGAGCCTGTTAACAGTAACTGTGCACAAGGACTGCTAACATCCTTTGATAGATAATACTGTTACTCATACATTTGTTTCCTTCCCTTTTGAAATCATAAATAGCTTTTCATTACCCTACAGGTCATTGATGGTCATTACACCTATACTTTTTTTTCATTTTATGATGGGTTTCCAAAAATATCCAGAGCAGAAAGCAGTCTTTAGCGCGGAGGTGATGTCGTCCACCGTTGTTCTCGCAGTTCACATTAACTTAGGTCCCAGTGCGATACGTCTTTTGCCAAAAGCAATTGTACACATCTTGCCTGAATGCGGGTGGGAGTTTATCGCATAAACATTTTTATCAATTCTTCAATCCAAGAGTTTAAGTTCTTACCCCATATATTTACGAGAATCGTCTAAAATTGGAATAAATATGTCTCATCTGTTTGCCATCCCTATAATGCATATGAATGTTTAAAAAAGGAAAGTGCAGTCTTTCGAAGCATTAATGAAATTAATTTAGTAAAGAATGTAAAGGCGACTGAGCATATGACCTTGCAATAAATGGATTGAACAGAAAAGCACATTCAAATAAAACCAAAACACACACTAAAAGGAGATTTCATTAAAAAAAACAAAAAAAAAAAACAGAAAAAAACAACAACAATAACTCATGGGCAAAAATGTAACCTTCATATCACACATCCATCATAAATAAAACACAGCTCTGATTTCTTTCCACTGTAAAGACACTTTTACACGGTACATTTGCTTTCCAAAAAACGGGGAGCACTTCAAAAACAGAACAAAAAACAGGGTTGATGTAACAAGCAAACATTCTTAAGCTCCTTTTATTCAGTGTCTGATAAATAAATCATTTTAATGAAACGTCCGTGATCAAGGCAGAACATAACTAACAGGGCACACATTTCGTCATGGTGAGAAAAAAAAAAAAAAAAAAAAAAACATATCGCAAAATAATGAGGTAAGGAGTTTGTTTTTGTAGTATCTTGACCAATTGAAATGGCTATACCGCACAGTGCTCCTCTGAAACTGAACTCATGCGCTTAGCATTCATACAACAAAAAACAGGTTTATGGCACATTAGCAAATCAAACCAAACAAGTGAAGGGCTCTGCAAATCCAGAGATCACAAAACAAAGAAGAGATGAACGGGTATAAAGTCGAAGCACAAACACAATCCGCCTGTGACTCAACAGAACTCGCCCCGTAGTCGAGCGAGGACAGGCGGGAGTTTCTTTTGGTATGATGTGAGATTCAGAGAAATATCGGAGCGTGGTTTAACAGCGAGGCACAGCCTAGCAGGGTCCTGACCGGCAGTCCTGGAGCGCTTGCCTCGTGTAGTGCCAGAGCAAACATGTTCTTAATACTGTTCCCTTTTACCGGTTTCCCTCTTTTGTAACAGTGCAGCGTCCTGGAGAGCTCTTGGGCCGCTAGAGAGAATGTGGGGAGTCCCATTGTGACCCCTCCCAATGGACTGAGCCTCCGGCTCAATGTGTCTGTGCCCGCATTCTCCACCATTATATATCTTTTTTTTTTCCTGCACAAAGGCGTAGGGCATACATGTGCGTGAAGCTCTACCAAACTTAAACGAACCAAAGATAACGGAAATATTCCAAAGTAAAAAAAGTACTGGAAGCAGCCGCTGTGGATGCACTCAGTCCTTTCCAGATGGCCCTGTGTACTTCAACGCCCAAATCCTTTGGGTTGAAACTCAAAGGTGCAACATAAAGACAGCACAGGTTTAACTAAGCACAGGTTGGCGAAGGGGAGCATGTGGTCGGACGCACTCGTATGTAGTGTGCGCAGCAATCGTCTTATTAGTTTTGTAGTTTAATGAGTTATTATACCATATAACACTATCCCTGTGTCGTCGCCCCTTCTCGATGAGTGCCGTTTCTTTCCGTTTCACATTGAACACCCCAGCTGTCCCAGCTGGGACTGTCCCCTCAGCCGGGAAGACAGACTTTTCCCGCAAACAGGAGCCCCACTATTGTGAAGAAGATGGGAGAGCACGAACAGTACATAAGAGGAGCCCACCACTGTGTTGTTGGGTAATTTGTACGGTTGTCCCTCCTACTTCATTGATGTAGAATCCTATTGGGAATATGAGGGCGGCCATACAAAACAAGATCACTGTAAAAGAGAAAGAAAGAAAACAAGCGTTATTATCAGGACAAGAAGAAGAATTTCTATTACAATAATTAGGACAAATCAAAGGTGGGGTGGAAAAACCGTCTCCAGTGACTTTGCATTGCGAGAGGCTGCCTCCTTGTCATTTCTTGCTTCTAACTAAAGACAGAAAAATGCCTAAAAGCTGCTGTGTGACTAGGTGTACAGCAAACAAGCTAAGAAACACAGAAATAAGTTTTTATAAGCTGTCGACCCCCAAAAATACGAGTGGTTTAAGTGGATAGAGGCAGTTGAGACAGAGCGTAACGTGTCTCATTACTCTGAGAACTAACGTACGCCCGCTGGAGGAGAACGTAATCGGCAACACTGGATAGCTTCTCTTACAGAAATATAATATATACAACTGACATTTGGATATTTGACTCACCAGTGACCAAATGTTTAACTTACTGCTCACGTAACTGTGTTTTTAGTGGCATACTGAGTGTCAGGATCCCACAATTTACCCATTCGTTACAGCCTGTGTCCACTTTTAAGTCCTTAAACACTCGTATTTTTGGGGTCGACAGCTTATAAAAACGTATTTCTGTGTTTCTTAGCTTGTTTGCTGTACACCTCGTCACACAGCAGCTTTTAGGCAATTTTCTGTCTTTAGTTGGAAGCAAGAAATGACAAGGAGGCAGCCTCTCGCAATGCAAAGTCAATGGAGACGGTTGTACAAACTATATATAATTTGAAAGCTTACAATCTCTAGTTTACTAATCTGGTGACTGATTTCCAAAATAAACTACAGAGGAGCCGTAATTTATCAATTTGCAACAAGAATATGTTCATACTCCTAAAGCGTGTTCAGACCTTTATTTGAAATAGTGATGAACATGAAAAATCATGAAAGAATGGTAGAAACCTCGGTTTGTTTTCATGCCAAGAGTTCAAAAGATAGCATCAATTCAATTATTTTAGAAAAAAAGGTCTGAAAATGTTTTAAATATAAAGAAAATAATAATAGATTCAGCATTAGTGATGTGGCAGCGAGCTATAATGCACATACGGGATCTTTGTGTGTTTCTTAGATGTCGAATTCATTTCAAAATCTGCCAACGTTCAATACTACTTCTGAATAGGATGTCTACTTCATAAATTGTATGAAAATTGTAAAAATAATGGTTCAGATCACTCAAACAACATATGGAAATTGGAGGCGCCCTAATATGGGCAGTGATGTCAACTAGTGGAAAAGTCTGGTACTGCGTCCAAACAAAATCTCACTGAAAGCTCATTTTTGGAGATATCAACCTAACAACTTTTTCCACCAGGTTTTGAAAATATGTATTTTATATAAAATATGAATAATTTAATTTTTCTATTTAACTTTCTTAATTTATTTACACTTCTACATAAATCTGCCAAATGTCTTCTTTAAAACAAGACCAATCTTACAACTATATTCCAAAGCATTCTTGAATTACAACCATTTAAGTTCAGAATGTGCATTTTCATGTCTATAAAAAAAAGGGGGCGCCGCTTAAGGGGTTAAAGGCAAAAAAGCATGTTTGCACAGTTAAAAGTTTACGCTATTTCATTCCATTTTTGTTAATTAACTATATTCTAAAATGTAATTAATGAACCCTCTTGGTTCAATATGGAAAACTAGTATCAATATGATAATTTTTTTATTATTTTGCTTATCCTCCTGTGATAAACCCTGCCTAAACTCTTAACCGTATGGACACTCGACCCCTAATTATGATCGCAGAGCATGAACTTGTTGACAACAGCGAAGCCCTGGAATGTCTATTCCCAATCATTAACCCTTCAAAACCCCTCTGGCCCGTCACGTTTAAACCAGACCTCCCCCTGACCAGAGTGATAACACTCAGCATGGGTTCACGTTAGCCTGGCAGAAAGGCTTTTAGCGGGATAAAAACAGACACTGCTAATAGATGCCTGAGTGCAGTCTCGGCTCAATCTTGGTGCTCATATAAGCAAGATAATGGCATCTTTCAGCAGAATGCAGCGCTGCAATTAAACACGCCGGCCCTGAGAGGAGAAGAAGTGCACTGATCTGACTGAGGCTGTGCGTGTCAGCATTAAGCTTCTGCCTTTCAACCTTTATTGCATAAACCACTTCAGTCGGGTCTCGGCTCTTAGACGCACACAAAGGAGTGGGTTAAGGAGATGAATGGCAACTAGGCTGTGGACAAAAGGTCATGCCCTCAGCAAAGAGTAAAAAAAAAAAAAAAGGCACTTCCTGCTGTGGTAAATGCCAGACCTACCATTATGTTAAAAAATAATAACATGCTCCATGAAAAGAGGTGAGGTGCTTTTTTGAGCACAATGAAGAAAAAAACTAATTGAATGGATGGAGAGGAAATAGAAAAAGGCTTTGGCCCTGATACATTTATGTGGCTAGCAGATCTGTCTGAGAGACTATTTCTGTTGGATGGATCGACGGACACAGAAATGCATTTGGAAAACCTACAATCTGGCGCTACAAAGCTCAATGATTCATCATTTATATTCCAATGGCATGTTCACACCAAACGCGAATTTAATTATTTGTGCGAGTAGATTACATACAAAGTCAATGCAAAGACGCAAATCGGCGAGAATTGTGCGACGCGTTTGCCGCGAACGCCTGATATTCGCCTCAATCGCGTCTTCCGCGCAAGTTGAAAAAACTCAAACGGATAATTCGCATGACGCTTAGTTGCGCAAGCCAATCAGCGAAGAGCTCATTGATGCGGTCCGGTTTACTATCACTGCTGTGTGTGAAGACACTCCTTTTCGCACATTTTATGTTTTTATTCGCGCGAGTGATGTGAAAAACAAGAAACATCCCACGAGTAATCTAGAGCGAGTAACGCGATGCGAATATACACTTCGTGTTTGGTGTGAATGCACCATAAGCGTACGTTTACATGACAACGATACGCTTAAAACTGAGAAGTTGTGTGAGCTATACTGTATACATACTCACCAATGAACAAAAAAGAAACTGATTTCTGGAAGCGATGCGCACAAATTTTGTCACTACCAATAGCTGAACATTATTTTGGTTCATTAGTTAACATTAATGTATTAAGTAACATCAACTAACAATGAGCAATCTTTGTTAATGTTTGTTAATAATAAATACAATTTAATTTAATAAAAATACTGCAGTTCATTGTTCATGTTAGTTCACAGTGCATTAACTAATGTTAACAAATACAACCTTTGAATAACGTATTAGTAAATGTTGAAACTAATATTAACAAATGCTGAAGTATTGTTCATTCTTAGTTCTTGTTAACTAAGGTAGTTAACTAATGAGCCTTATTGTAAAGTGTTACCATTATTTATTTAACATTACAGCCAATAACTGATTGAAATAATATACTATTCACATATATAATTTTGCATATAATATATCAAAGACTCATACACAAAATCCTCTTATTCTAATAGTACATTAACTCCAAATGAACCAATGTTACATCAACAACCTCAAAGCATGGCATTTTTATCCCACCGAGTTATGAAGGCTCTCTCTGTTTTACTTTCTTTTTATTTAATGTTGTCCAGCAGTGCATCCTGGGTAAGCCAGACGCCTGAGCAGACAGACGCTAATGTTTACGTCTGCCATAAGCTGAAGCCACAGCTGTGGACCGGACAGCAGACGCCGGGCCGCGAGCGTAACCTGGCGGAGCGGGGCGTGGTGCGCGGGACACAGCGGGCTTGTGTTTCGTCACACAAAGATGCTCTTTCAGGGTTTGGGTGGCGTTGAGGCCAGAGGCAGCTTTAGCCCAGACACCTGCGTTAACCCCACCTGGAGCCCAAACACTCATGCAATGAGCTTTAACTGCATTACACACAGACCCTTCAACACTACAAACGTGGATGTACATCAGATCTAAAACTAGCTTTTACAATATTTGCAGGTTTTTTTTGCCATAGAGGTTTGCAAGTCCCACTTACACCATACGCGTCTTAATATACGTGACCCCTGGATCACAAAACTAGTCTCGAGTCGCACGGGTATATGTGTGGCAATAGCCAACAATACAATGTATGCAGGGGCGGACTGGGACCAAAAAGTGGCCCTGGACTTTCTGGCCCACCACATCATAACACATTGACACATTAATGTGCAGAATAATTTTTAACACCACTTAAAGCATAAAATATAACACAATTCAAAAATAAATGCTATTTAAACTATTTATTTTAAGTAACACAACATATATTAGGTCATATTTGTAAAACAAAGGGAAACAAACAGAAGAACATTAAGACACACAACATTATTAATAAAACTATCAAGACAGTCACAGCATATTAGTCTCGCGTAGCCAGACCTTCAGACTGACGGCTTTCTTTGGCCAAGGACCCGCCCATAAGGCCGTTTGCCCGACATGTCAAACAACCAATTACAGTTCGTTTCGTTCAGCGTCACGTTTCGGGGCGTGGAAATGTCCCCCACAACAACAGACCGGCGTGCAACAAGTCTCCACTAAGTGCCTCAAACAAAACTCCTGGACATCTCCTAAAGAGTCTATGCCGTGAACCTCGCACACTTTCTACGTTTAGCTGATCTTGATAAATGCTCATTGTCACTCATGTAAACACAACAGTTTTTTCTTCCGCAATCACACGTCTGCGCTTTGTTTCCCGGCGGACCGAAAATAAACGCGACACTCGCGCCCCCCCAGAAATCCGATAAAATTCAACCGATCAGATGACGACTTCGACATTCCTGAAGTGTTTCCAGTTAAGTGTCCGTGGGCTTGACGTCTGAGGCGGAGACTAACAGCAAATCAGCTAGTCAGGGGAGCTAGAGCCGTCCCAGCCGGCCGATCCGACATAGGCCTATTGAATCGGCGTCTGGCCGTCGGGATGAAAGAGGGAACTCTGATTGGCTGTTCAGCTTAGTGAACGAGTCAGTGCACGATAATAGCATAACAGCGAGCAAAGAAGTCAAAACGGTACAGACAGAAGGCTGTTCTAATGTTTCGTCTTCTTACCTGAGTGTTCCTTGGCGAATATTTCAATATCAACATGTGCGGAGTGGAATAAAGAAAGTGTTTAGCAGGAATGGTATTCAAAAATGGTAAGCACGCACTTCTTTGTTAACGGTCTGCAGCCGGGGCAGCGGCGGATTCTCTTTATGAATGATGAATATATCTGCAGTAATAGACAGTTGTCTCATTTACACGCAGAACGCGCATTCTAGCTGACAGTCGGCTAGTTCTCTCGTTGTGTTCAAGTGCAGCTTTTTTCCCGCGACGCGAGCGGCGTTGGCTGGCTTGGTGTGTTCCAGAACATGAAAGGGGGCGTGTTTCAAAATACGCAATGGAGGTAGACCAAACTAATTAACAGGGAGGGAGGGGCAATACACTCACATGCCCACAAAACACACACTCCTTGTCGGCCCGCGCCTGTGCGATCGACACTCACTCATCCATTTGTGTAGAAGAGAAATGTAATACCGTATATACCCGAATATAAGATGTTTTTGTCCTAAAAAATAGGCTGAAAAAAGGGGGGTCGTCTTATATTCGCGATATAGAAAAAATCACGGGGGAAAGGCCAGCTTTCCCTTCCACGATGTTAATCTGCACAAAAATCCTGATAATCAAGCCGTCGTCTGATGAAATCAAATACACATAAGATAAAAACAATATCTG